>AWOL01S0008624.1:0-10882 GCA_000715115.1 Nicotiana otophora
TGATCAGATGCCATGCCGCACACATGGCGGTGACTGTATTAGAATTGTAATTAAAATTGTGATCTATTGATGTATCGCATGAGAAAACCTAGCCGATCTAGTCGTGATCGGACGTCATGCCGCACACATGGAGGTGACTGTGTTAGAATTGTAATTAAAATTGTGATTTTGTTGATGTCTCGCATGAGACGTCTCTAAGCCGATCGGGTCGTGATCGGATGCCATGCAGCACACATGGTGGTGACTGTGTTGGAAATCGTAAACAAAATTGTGAATAGTGGTATACCGGTACCAGAGATTTCCCAACTTAAAATTTCGAAATTTATTTAAAACTTATCTTATCTCTAATTGGATATTTGGTAATTGTTTGAGGCTTTAACTGATATTATGACTGTCCTTACTTGCATTACTGCTCGTTACTTTGAGAGAGATATTTTGTCATATATAGTAGTACTATTCAATAAGTCTAACGTCCCTTCTACCAGGGGCGTTGCTTCTTTAATGGATGTAGGTGGTTCCACAGTAGGCGACATTGATTAGCGATAGCACTACACTCTTTTCCCAGCTGATTCGGTGAGCCCCACTTCACTCGGGGTCATGTGTATTTTGTTCATAATCACCATGTTGTGAGGTATAGCCGGAGCCTTGTTGCTGGCACTATCATTGTACTCTTTTGTATTTAATAGAGGCTCCGTAGACATAGCGTGGGTGGTATATTGGTACGGGGAACATCAAATTGGTAATGTTATAATTTTATCACACGTTCCACATCAAACTATGAAGGAGTATGTATTTTGAAACTTATAAATGATGTAACTACTGATAATGCATTTGAGTTGTTGTTTACTTGATCCTCCTCACCGCTTAATTAATGAATTGGATTTTACTGTTATTCTTGCATAGGTTCTGGCAGAAGGTAATGTATAGGCTTGCTCGATCGGGTTCTCTCGGTTGAACGTCGGTCGCGCACCTTGAGTTTGGGGCGTGACACTTCCTTGCGTGGTTTCTCGGNATTCTCGGTCTTCTTTGAATGAGCGCATTAGAGTGCGTCAGTAAGACGACCCCTATTTGCTTGCCCTTAAGGACACGATGCAGCACGACGATGCCAAGGAGGTTTCTACTAGAGATAATGGGGTGTTGTGGATGTAGGGCCGGATATGTGTGCCCAATATGGATGGGATTCATGAGTCTATCCTTAAGGAGGCTCACACTTCGTAGTATTCTATTCATCCAGGTGTCACCAAGATGTATCAGAATATGAGTCAGCACTATTGGTGGAGAAGAATGAAGAAAGATATAGTAGAATATGTGGCACGGTGTTTGAGATGCAAGCAGGTGAAGTACGAGCATCAGACGTCAGGCGATTTTCTTCAGAGACTTGAGATTCCAGAGTGGAAGTGGGATCGTATTACCAAGGATTTCGTTGTTGGTCTCCCACAGACTTTGAAGAAATTTGACGTAGTGTGGGTTATTGTGGATAGACTGACTAAGTCTGCACACTTCATTCTGGTTGTGCCTACCTATTCTTCAGAGCAGCTGCATTGATCTATATTCGTGAGATTGTTTGTCTCCATGGTGTTCTGGTGTACATTATCTCCAATTGAGGCATGCTCTTCACATTGTATTTTTGCAGAGTTGTGCAGCATGAGTGTATACGGTTAAAACTAGGTCCACCCAATTTTACTATTTGACCGAGACTGGGAGTTTGCAATGAAGGATGGCCTCGTAACAGAATAAGACATATCACGAGGATAAGGTACCGAGTTCGGAACCAAAGTACATGTCAAGATCGAGGCTAGTTGCGATCGAAGCCAAATGAGACAGCCAATGAGCGAGATCGAAGATAGCATAATAACAGAAAGGCATGATATCCATGGCTTATCGAGGATCATGGCGTAAATCTCGGTGATTGGTCGAGGATCACAGCGTAAATCTCGGAACGGATCAAATTAGAAACGGTTAATTAGCTAATCATCGGGTTTATTTCTGTAATTAGAATTGTACCATAAGTAGAACTCCTCTACTATATAAGCTAGGGGGGTTCTAATCATTTGTAACACACTATTGACAGACACCAAAATAAATATAACTCTCTTTCTCGTTCTCACCATTGTTCATCAGCTTGTTATACTTTCATAGTTCATGCATCAACCATTTCGAGGGTGTCCAAACTCGAGGGTTGAGTTTCATTCTAACACTAGTTTGCTTTATTTTATCGTTAATTTCTATTACTCATCCTCACATTTATTAATTGGTATTAGGTGAAATCACGTGTCCCTAGAACCATATTATAAGTTTAATTGTTATCCCATTTTAAGGGTAAAAGAGTCTATTTACCCTTACAATATTTCGGAATGTATCATGGCTCTATCTATTCATTAAAAAAAAGAGTTCTGCATCTCGGGTGAACATATAGGCGTGGGGAAGAGTGAGGCGGGGTGCTACGAGCCCTCTCTCATTGTTGTTCCCAGACCACTCATTGTTGTTCCCAGACCACCCATCTCTTCCTTCCCCTTCGCTCGGCCTAGGTATAATAGTGATTGCGTAATACTGATACCGATAACTCACACTTGGTATCGTAATAATCCTTGCTTTCAGGATAAACATGCCAAACTCACAAGAAACGCCTACACATGGTGACAGCGGCCTCGGATTTCATGGGGAAAATGACAATATAACGTCCCTAGGGATAGAGGTTCCTCAAACTAACCTCGAGGAAGCACCAATTACAAATCCTGTCGATGTCAGTTCACATGTCGCCGTAAATGCAAATTTGGGCATTGATCCCGAAGGCAGCATATGCAAAGAAGTTCAATCAGGTGGTCGAGGTACGTAGGCTGGAGAAGATGGTAGAGTTAGCCTCTAATTGATATTCGAACTGTTACAGGCTCAACAAACCGTTATAGCACAACTACAAAATCAGCACCGAACACCGAGTAGGATCGAACTAGAAGTCGTTTAGAGTACCAAGCCTGTGCCAGAAAGGTCGAACGCCAACGAATCAGGGGCTGACCCCGCCATTATGAAAATGCTCGAGGAGCTCACTAAACTGATTGAATCGGGAGAAATGAAAATTGAGTCTAATGACAAGAAAGTGGAGACATACAACTCCCGGGTTGACCAAATACCAGGGGCACCGCCGATCCTAAAAGGTATGGATTCAATGAAATTTTCACAAAATCATTTCCCTCGAAGTGCGGCTCCGAAACCCATTCCGAAGAAGTTCTGAATGCCAAACATTCCTAAGTACAACAGCACCATCGACCCTAATGAACATGTCACTTCTTATAGATGCGCAATAAAAGGAAACGACTTGGACGACGATGAGATTGAATCTGTTCTACTGAAGAAATTTGGAGAAACCTTGTCGAAAGGAGCAATGATATGGTACCACAATTTTCCGCCTAATTTCATCGATTCCTTTGCCATCTTGCTGACTCATTTGTAAAGGCACATGCCGGAGCAATAAAAATGCCGACTATAAAATGGGACCTCTTCAAAGTGAAGAAAAAAGACAACGAAATGTTGAGGGGATTCGTATCTCTGTTCCAGATGGAACGCATGGAACTACCACCGGTCACAGACGATTGGGCTATTCAGGCCTTTACTCAAGGTTTGAATGAACAAAGTTCGGTAGCATCACGACAGCTAAAGCAGAATTTGATTAAATATCCAGCGTTAACCTAGGCCGATGTACATAATCGGTACCAGTCAAAGATTAGGTATAAGGATGATCAATTGGGGGGCCCTTCCGGTTACGCTTATCCAAACAGACCCGTCGGTATAATTCCAAGGGATATCGACAGAGAACCCCGGTCGAGCAGAGATTGGTATCTACCATACAACGCATATCATAGAAATAGAGCTCTTGAAGACATATGCCAATCCCATAGAAGCAATGATCGAATGAACGATTGAAGACAGAGCTCTTGAGGACTCACGAGCAAAAGTGGTTTCGATAAATATGCCAATCCCACATAAGCACCACGATTATGAGAATACAACTTCAGCATCGAAGCATCATGTATTGTGTCAGCCATTAGGAGAATCAAAGATACGAGATGGCCCAGACACCTACAAACTGATCCATCCCAAAGGAACCCCAATCAAACATGTAAATACCATGGTACACATGGTCATAAAACTGAGGACTACAGACAACTAAGTAAGGAGGTGGCCCATCTATTCAACGAGGGTCACCTTCGAGAATTCTTGAGTGATTGAGCTAAAAACTATTTCAGAGACAGAGATGCAAATAGGAAAACCAAGCAAGAAGAACTATAACACGTGATTCACATGATCGTTGGTGGGGTCGTTATTCCACAAGGGCCCGTGTTCAAACGCACTAAAGTATCAATCACCAGAGAAAAATGAACTCGAGACTATTTGCCAGAAGGCGCTTTATCATTCAATGATGAGGAAGCAGAAGAGATCTCACAACCCCATAATGATTCTTTGGTAATCTTTATCCTTATGAATAAAATTCAGGTTAAACGTGTATTGATTGATCTAGGAAGTTTGACCAATATTATTCGATCGAGGGTCGTGGAGCAGCTCGGCCTACGAGATCAGATCGTACCCACAGCTCAGATTCTCAACAACTTTAACATGGAAAGTGAAACAACTGAAGGTGAAATCATCCTACCAGTAAATGTAGCCAAAACTATTCAAGAAACAAAGTTTCATGTGATCAAAGGCGATATGAGATACATCGCATTACTCAGAAGACCCTGGATTCACAATAAGAGGGCAGTCCCCTCAACCCTTCACCAAATGTTGAAGTTCCCAACACGGGATGGAGTAAAAATGGTATATGGGGAACAGCTTGATGCCAAAGAGATGTTCTCGGTCGACGAAGTGGTACCGGTATGGGCGCTTTCATCAACAAAAGAATCGAATTCCAAAGGAAAACATAAAGCTAAATAGCAACCACAACTACCGGCCTCGACTCAATCAGAGAAGTAGGGAACGGACGAGGACGATGATTACTGGATTCCTCAATCCTTCATAGTCCCCGAGGACTCCGACGCCACCAAATCGACGGTCGAGGATCTGGAACAAGTCGTACTGATCGAGCATCTAACTTATCAAAAGGTATACCAAGGTACGGGGCTAACCCCCGAGCTCAGGGAAAAACTCATTAAATTTATTGTCAATAATATGGATTATTTTGCTTAGTCCCACCTAGATATGACAGGGATCCCGCCGGAAATCGCTACACATCGACTGAGCTTGGACCCAAAGCTCTGCCCGGTAAAACAAAATAGAAGATCCCAGTCCGAGGTAAAACATGCATTCATCAAGGACGAGGTAACAAAACATCTCAAAATAGGATCCATTCGGGAGGTAAAATATCCTAAATGGTTAACAAACATAGTCGTAGACCTTAAAAGGGGAAATAAACATAGAATGTGCGTAGACTATAAAGATTTTAACAAAGCATGTCCTAAAGATTCTTTTCCTCTACAAATATCGATCGCATGATCGATGCCACAGCCGGCCATGAGATCCTTAGTTTTCTCGATGCCTATTCCGGGTACAATCAAATACAAATGAACCCGTAGGATCAGGAAAAGACTTTGTTCATCACTAAGTACGAAACCTATTGTTATGATGTAATGTCGTTTGGACTAAAACATGCTGGTGCCACTTATCAATTCTTAGTAAATCGAATGTCTAAAGAACAAGTAGGTAAGTCAATGGAAGTTTATATTGATGATATGCTAGTTAAGTCTCTGCGAGGAGAGGACCATTTGACACATTTGCAGGATACTTTCGATATATTAAGCAAATATAAAATGAAACTCTACCCGGAGAAATGTGCACTCGGGGTCGGCTCGGGCAAGTTCCTCGACTATATGGTATCAAAACGGGGTATCGAATGTAACCCCGATAAGATCAAGGCGATCGAAGACATCATATTCGTGGATAATGTTAAGGCCATACAAAGATTAACATGGCGCATAGCCGCCCTAGGCCGATTTATCTCGGGGTCTTCAGATAGAAGTCACATGTTCTTCTCACTGCTAAAAAAGAAGAACAATTTTGCATGCACCCCGGAATGGCAACAAGCATTGAATGGATTAAAGCGGTACCTCTCGAGCCCGCCACTGCTTCATACTCTGAAAGCGGACGAGCAACTCTACTTGTACTTAGCAGTCTCGAAAATAGCGATAAGTGAAGTCCTAGTTTGAGAAGAGCAAGGTATGCAATTTCATGTTTACTATGTTAGTCGAACTCTAGGTGAGATCGAGACACGGTACCCACACTTAGAAAAATTAGAGCTTTCCTTAATAAGCACCTCTAGGAAATTAAAACTATATTTTATGTGTCACCCGATCTGTGTGATAACTACTTATCCCCTTCGCAATATTTTGCGTAAACCCGAACTTTTGGGTCTATTGGCCAAATGTATCGTCGAGATCAGTGTGTACGATATCGAGTATCGACCCCGAACGACCATCAAGTCTCAAATCTTAGCGGACTTCGTGGCCGACTTTACACCAGCCCTCGTACACGAGGTTCAAAAGGAACTGTTATTAAAGTCGCGTACATTATCGGGGGTGTGGACCCTCTTCACAGACGACACTTCTAACATGAAGTGGTCCGGGCTAGGAATCATTTGTAAGCCACCCACAGGAAATGCAATTAGACAAGCTATAAAAACTTCCAAGTTAACTAACAATGAGGCCGAGTATGAGGCGATGATTGCAGGTCTCGAGCTAGCTAAAGCTTTGGGAGTAAAAGTCATCGGGGCCAAAATGTGACTCCTTACTCGTGGTAAACCAAGTCAGTAGAACTTTCGAGTTTCAAGAAGATCGAATGCAGAGGTACTTGGACAAATTACAGGTGACTCTACATTGGTTTAAAGAATGGACCTTACAACACGTGCCTCGAGAACAAAACAGCGAGGCCGATGCCCTTCTAAATTTGGGGTCATCAGTTGAAGACTGTGAGATTAGCTCGGGGTCTGTCGTACAACTTGAAAGGTCAGTAATCGAAGAAGGCCACGCCAAAATCAACTCCACAAGTCTGAACTGGGATTGGAGGAACAAATATATCGAGTACCTAAAGAACGGGAAGCTTCCACCAGATACTAAAAAATCGAGGACTCTACGTACGAAGGCTGCACGATTCACACTGGCCGAAGACAGAACACTATATAGAAGGATGTTCGATGGACCATTGGCAATATGTTTGGGACCAGGAGATACCGACGATGTCCTACGAGAAATCAATGCGGGCACCTGTGGAAATCATTCCGGTGCGGAATCATTGGTTCACAAAGTCACCAGAGTAGGATACTATTGGGCCGATATGGAAAAAGATACAAAAGAGTTTGTTCGAAAGTGCAACAAATGTCAAAGGTATGTGCCGATGATTCACCGGCCCGGAGAGCAACTCCACTCAGTCTTATCCCCATGGCAATTCCTGAAGTGGGGAATGGATATCGTCGTTCCCCTGCCATCGACCCCATGTACAGCTAAATTTATTTTGTTTATGACTGACTATTTTTCTAAGTGGGTTGAAGCACAGGCTTCTGAGAAAATTAGAGAGAAAGAAGTCATAGACTTCATCTGGGACCACATTATATGCAGATTCGGTATGCCCGCCGAGATCGTATGCGACAATGGAAGGCAATTCGCCGGCGGCAAAGTGACAAAATTTCTCTAAGATCACAAAATAAAGAGGGTCCTATCGACGCCGTATCATCCTAATTGGAACGGATAGGCAGAATCCACAAACAAAACCATCATTCAAGATATAAAAGAAGGTTGCACGACGCTAAGGGAAAATGGAGGGATATATTTCCCGAAGTCCTTTGGGCGTATCAAACAACATCAAAATCCAGTATGGGGGCAACACCATTTTCTTTAGTATATGGCATCGAAGCTCTGATCCCAGTTAAAGTCGGGAACCCCAACATCAGGTTTCAATATGAAACGGAAGAGTCAAATCATGAGGCTATGAATAAAATCATCGAATTTCTAGATGAAAAGTGGGAAGCCGCCCTCATTCGAATGGCCGCACAGAAACAGCGGATCGAAAGATACTACAATCGAAGAGCTAATCTACAACACTTCAAAATCGGGGACTTGGTTCTGAGGAAGGTCACCCTCAATACTTGAGACCCAAATGAAGGAAAATGTTTCCCAAACTGGGAGGGACGTATCAGATCCTCGATATCATTAGAAAGGGATCCGAAAAACTTGTCAAGATGAACGGTGAACAATTATCAAACAATTGGAACATATCACTCCTCAAATGATATTACAGCTAAGGTACGACCTTCTCCATATTCGTTTATATTTTTACTAACCGTTTGTAGGTGTTTGATCGAAGTCATCGAAAGATTCGTTTAAATTTAACACGGTTCGGAGAAGTTCGATTTTTGTTATAAAACAGGCCTTCGAATATTTTCACAAACCGGTTAAAAAGGCTACCCTCGGCTAAATTACTAAGGGTCTCGATAATATCGACCCTCGAAAACCGTAATAGGTACAAAGTCGTTCTAACTCTCAAACAAATTATTTATTTTATGCTAAGAAACAACATATTTTATATGATTAAACAATAATCTTTTCGAGCCGAAACAGGGAGAAAGCCATTCTTTTTACTATGGTCGTATAGGTCTAATTCAAGAGCCTAAAGGGCCATTTTATTTTTGAGTTCGAGAAATCATCCTCACTCAATTAAAACCTAAGGGTCAACTTACTCCGAGTTCGAACAAGTACTCACTCGATCATAAAAACTACACTAGTCCAGCTTCGACCAAACTGCCTAAGCCTCGAACTTATGAACAAAATTTTCATAAGGCATAAATGAAACAAAATTTTCACAAGGAAGAAAATGAAATAAAGTCAAGTCAGAAAAAAAGGAGATCTTTATATATATGAGAATATTTACAAGGTCCGATCAGGATCCTATACAAAAGATCAAAAGTGAAAAATCCTATGATTCCTGATTTTCTCTGGGGGGCAGCTTCTCCTCCATCGAGCTCCTCCCCATTCTTGGACCCGCTCTTGCTGCCATCATCATGATCATCATCGGAAAAGGCCAATGCTCCAGCTTCAGCTTTGTGCTGTCTAGCCTTTACTATCTCGTTGGTATGATCGAAACCTCAAGTGTGGATCTCCTCGAGGGTTTCCCTCCGAGATTGGTATTTGGCGAGTTCAGCAATCAAATATGCTAGAGTTTGAGTGGTCTCTGTTGCCTCTTTCTCTTGGACTTGAGTGAATTCAGCATCGGCCCGGTAGACGGCCACGATCACATCTGCCTCGGCCTTTGCCTTTTCGGCTTTGGATTTTCCCTTGGCAAGTTTGAAAGCCAACCGAACCTCGAGCTCCTCTATTTTCCTTGCTTCAACCAAGCTCTTCTCCTTCATACCTTGAAGCTAACTTTCGACCGATGATAATTGGGCTCGAGCAGTCTCTTTTTATGCAGCAAAGCGGTCTATACCTTGTTTCCACCCTAAGGACTCCACCTTTATCGTGTTTACCTCCTCGCGGAACTGCTCAATCCTCTCGACCTTCTGCTGCAAATGTGAGATTGAAATGTTAGCCGTTGTTCCTGAATCGAGCCCTTGAGCTTTTAAGATTTGCATTACCTGCTCGATCAGGTCGGTCTGATCTTTGTGAGCCGTGACCAATTCGGCTCAGAGGTCATTGATCTGTTCTTCTTTTGTCTTACCGAGAAGGTTGAGGGCATTCTTCTCCTCGGTAAGCCTTTAAATGTCGTCCTCATACCGACTCAACTCGGCTCGAGACAGAGAAAATGCTTCTCCGGGAAGCGCTGAGGCCTGTGCATAATGAAGAAAATAAGTTGAACAAAAAGAGAACAATAAACAGAAGTATAATACCAACAAAGGGAGTTAAGGCTTACCCGATTTAGAGCTTGTTGTGCTTCATTTCAACTGCTCGATGCCTCGCTCAAGTACTTCCTCGAGACCTTTAAGTCACTAAGGCCGGTAGCATCTTCGACCCCAGTAAAGTAATCACAAAAAGGGGTCCTCCCTTCAGTGGGCTCCTTCGATGGAAAGGGTCTTCAACGCCCAAGCCTCTTGAATCATATCCTTAGAAAATGAGGGGAGCCGCGGGGAACCTCTAATTTCTATTACCACAAGTGGATCACTTGGGGCATTCTCGTCATCTCGAGGGACCTCGACAGCCACACCCACCGTTAGCTCAGTATGGTGGGAGGCAGCTTTGATCTTCGATGACTCGGTGACTTCACCCAAGTCTCTTCCCGAGACCCCCTCATCTCGAGATGGAGCCTTTGCATCCTTCACCGAATCAGTGGCCTTTGGGGCCTCAGTGCTCACTCCCACTCGGGCCACCAGCCCATAGTCGTTTTCTTCCATTTTTTCATCTTTCTCCCTTAGACGCCGAAGAGACACTTTGGTCAGGAGGATGATGTTATGTTTCGTCTTACGAGCCGCCTTCTTCTTAGGTTCTGTATCCTCGGAGGGTGAGGTCTTTTTCCTCTTTTTGTCCTTCACCGCTTTCGGTGCCGAGATCGAAGTCTCCTCCTCAGCAGATAGGGGCCTCATAACAGCGTCTTTGCCAAGGCCTGTATGAAAGGCAATTAAGTAAGAAAAACTTTAACACAATCATCAAAGACGTGGAAAAAGGGCTTACCATGAGTTTTTGCCTCCCATTGGCCCTTTGATAAATCGCGCCATGAGCACTCGACATACGAAGAGGCCGAGGCCAGGTCCCGAACCCAGCTCTTGAGGTTAGGCATTGTACCTGGCATCCAAGCGACCGCTACATCACGGAAAGAGATATCGATGAGAANTGATGAGAAGAAGTAGAGGAGCAAAACAATAAATATGAGCTAATAGTGGGATTGTACTTACGCTTCATATTGCATTCCTCGGGAA
>AWOL01S0008627.1:0-22539 GCA_000715115.1 Nicotiana otophora
TCTGAGCTTACATCAATTGACTTATGACGACTCGTACGTACGAAAACATGGGTTGTAACACTACACCAGCCTTGAATTCTAATATGAACTAAGGGATGACGGTGGCTGTTGCTCAAGCCACGGAGACCCGCAAATTGAAGAATGGAATGGAGGGTCGTTAGGGCCATCCCAATCCTTTACGTAGTCTTTGGTCAGTGTACATGCAATAGGCCCGAGTAAGCAATAGTGGAATTGTTTCAGGACCAGTTAGGGCAACAAGGGATCCTACTAGTAGGGTTATCCTGGAGGAAGATTCCAGTAGTAGCGGAGGCCCCCATGCCTTAGTTGTGGGAAGATACATTTTGGGGCCTGATTCATGGACCAGCCTATATGCTATGGGTGCGGTATCAGGGGTAACATTCAGAGGTATATCCGTTCATCCCGCTAGAGTGTGTGCAGGGGTATGTCACAGCCATCCGTTTCTGTAGCCACTACATCCGCAGCACCTTCTCTAGTTCAAGGCACTCCAGCACCCGCAGAGCATGGTTTAGTTAGGGGTGGTGCACAGAGTTCAGGAGGACCTAACTGTTTCTATGTTATGAGAGGTCACCAGAGTTTAGAGGCTTCTCCAGATGTTGTCACGGGAATAATGACTTTCCAATATCATGATGTATATGCCCTTATTGATCTCGGTTCCACTTTGTCATATGTCACTCCCTATGTTGCTATAGAATTTGGGATAGAACCGGAACAGCTTCATGAGCCGTTCTTTGTATCTACTCCAGTTGGTGAGTCTAGTGTGGCCGCGTGGGTTATAAGGATTGTGTCATCATGATGCATGGTTGGGATATCATGGCTGATTTCATTGAATTAGAAATGGTCGATTTTGATGTAATAATGGGAATGGATTGGCTTTATTCATGTTTTTCCAAGCTTGATTGTCGAACTAGGACCGTTAGGTTTGAATTCTCAAATGAGCTAGTTATTGAATGGAATGGGGATGATATAGTGCCGAAGGGTAGGTTTATTTTAAGGCCACAAATATGATCAACAAAGGGTGTATTTACCATTTGGTTTGGGTTACGGACACCGATGTTGAGGTTCCTACACTTGAGTTTGTGCCAGTGGTGAATTAATTTCTCGAGGTTTTTCTTGATGGCCCATTGAGATCCCACCATATAGGAAGCTTGATATTGGAATTGATGTGATGCCAGGCACGCAACTTATATCTATTCGATCCTACACAATGGCACCAACATAATTTAAGGAACTAACGGAGAAATTTAAGGACTTGTTAGAGAAGGGTTTCATCTGACTGAGTGTGTCGCCTTGGGGTGCACTAGTTCTCTTTGTAAGGAAGAAAGATGGGTCACTGAGAATGTGTATTGACCTATCAGTAACTCAACAAGTTCACAATTAAGAATAAATACCCACCGCCAAGGATAGATAACTTGTTTGACCACTTACAGGGTGCTAAGTATTTCTTCAAGATTGACCTAAGATCAGGGTACCACCAATTGAAGATCAGGGAACAGGATATTGCGAAAACAACTTCCAGGACCTTATATGGGCACTTCGAATTTCTGGTAATGTCTTTTGGGCAAAAAAATGCCCCACCAACTTTCATGGATCATATGAATCGAGTCATCAAGCCTTTTATTGACTCCTTTGTGATAGTGTTCATTGACGATATTCTTGTATATTTACGAAGTCGAGAGGACCAATCCAATCATCTCAAGGCTTGTATGCAAAGTTTTCGAAGTGTGAATTTTGGCTTGGATATGTCATATTCTTGGGTCATGTCATCTCCAGAGAAGGAACTAAGGTTGATCCGCAGAAGATCGCAGTTTTGAAGAATTGGCTGAGGACTACATCACCAATAAAGATTTGCAGATTCATGGGTTTATCTGGGTATTATAAAAAGTTCGTGTAGGGGTTCTCTACTCTTGCCTCCCCATTGACTAAATTGACGTAGAAGGTAATTACGTTCCAATGGAGCTTGTGAAAAGAGCTTCCAGGAGTTGAAATCAAGATTGACTACAACACCGGTGCTGACCCTACCAGAAGGTAAATATGGGTTTTTGGTATATTGTGATGCTTCAAGAATCGGACTAGGGTGTGTATTTATGCAACATGGAAAGGCGATCTCTTACACATCTAGGTAGCTCAAAAAGCATGAGAAGAACTATCCAACACATGACTTAAAGCTCACGGTGGTGATTTTCGCATTGAATATTTGGCATCATTATTTGTATGGGGTCCATGTGGATATACTCACGGACCATCAGAGCCTTCAATATATTTTCAAACAGAAGGAATAGAATCTAAGTTGAAGAAGGTGGCTTGAGTTACTCAAGGACTACGACACCGATATTCTATATCATTCGGGGAAGGCTAATGTCGTGGAGGATGCTCGTAGACAAATATCCATGGGTAGTTTCGCTCACTTAGAGACACATCAAAGGTCGTTGGCCAAGGAAGTTCACTGGTTGGCTAGTTTTGGAGTTCGTCTTGCGGACTCTAGTGAAGGAGGAGTAATTGTGCAAAATATGGCCGAATCATCGCTTGATGTGGAAGTCAGGGAGAAGTAGTACGACGATCCATTGCTGGTACAATTGAAGGAGGGAATTTATAAACATTAGACCATGGCTTTTCCTCTTAGAATGGATGATTGTATGCTAAGGTACCAAGGGCAATAATCTGTTCCTGATGTAGATGGTCTTTGGAAAATAATCATGATTGAGGCTCACACTTCTAGGTATTCCGTGCTTCCAGGCTGTACAAACATATACCATGATCTTAAGGAAGTCTACTAGTGGAATGATATGAAGAGGAATGTAGAGGACTTTGTGGAAAGATGTCCACATTGTCAACAAGTAAAGGCCGAACATCAAAAGTCCAGTGGGTTGGTACATAACATAGAAATTCAGATGTGGAAATGGGAGATGACCAATATGGAATTTGTGGTGGGACTTCCTCGCACGCCTCACAAGTTTGACTAGATTTCGGTTATTGTGGACCGTCTCACAAAATCAGCACACTTCTTACTTGTTAAGGCTACTGAGACTGCAAAACAGTATGCTCAGTTGTATATGAAGGAAATAGTTAGGTTGCATGGCACTCCAGTTTCAATTATCTCTGATCGAAAGGAAGATTTCACAACTAAATTTTGGAGGACATTTCAGCAAGGTTTGGGTACTCAAGTGAATCTTAGTACAACTTTCCATCCATAGACCGACGGGCAAGCAGAGCAGGCCATTCAGACGCTTGAGGGTATGTTGCACGCTTGTGTTCTTGACTTTAAGGGTAGCTGGGATGATCACTTGCCACTCATAAAATTTTCCTACAACAATAATTATTATTATAGCATTCTGATGGCGCCGTTGGAGGCTCTATATAGCGGGAGATGTAGATCTCCTATTGGGTGGTTCGAGATTGGGAAGCAGAGTTGATAGGGCCCGAACTCGTGCATCAATCTATGGAGAAGGTTAAGATCATTAAGAAATGATTAAAAACTGCCCAAAGCAGTCAGAAGTCCTATCGGGATGTATGTCTTAGGGAATTGGTGTTCCAAGAGGATGATTGGGTATTCTTGAAGGTTTCCCCCATGAAGGGTGTAATGCGATTTGGTAAGATAGGAAAATAGTATCCGCGTTATGTCTAACCATACAGAATTATTCATAGGATTGGTCAGGTGGCTTACAGGCTTGAACTACCTCTAGAGATGTCTTTAATGCACCCGATATTTCATGTATCAATGTTGAAGAAGGTGGTTGGAGATCTGTCGCTTATTGTTCCAGTGGAGACTATAGAGGTTAATGAGGAATTGACTTATGAAGAGATTCTAGTTACCATTCTTGATAGGCAAGTCCGAATGCTGAGAAACAAATAGATTGCCTTCGTGAAATTGTTATGGCGAAAGCAATAAGTCGAAGAGGCCACCTAGGAAGCCGAGGAAGGGATGAAGAATGTGTATCCTCATTTGTTTGAGTAGCTATGTAGTTGTGTCCATGAGAAATGTTCAAAGCTAACTTTCTACAAATTATGTTTCCCCTATACAGCTTATGTTAAGGATACTCGTTTTTTAATGTAATGTTTATGTCGTTGTGGCCGGTGTTATTTCCATGTTGTTTTACATTGTTTTGTTGTGGTTATGTTGTTAGGACTGGTTCTGGGATTCTCTGGCAAGTGGATAGGCCCAATTACAGGGGAGACTCTTGCGAAAGGTTTGGAAATTCAATGAGTTAGGAAAGAATTTGGAATTGCTTGGGTGAGAAGTAACAGTGGGGCTCACATTGGATGCTAGTTGTGGATTTTGACCCTCATTCGAGGACGAATGATCCTAAGCAGGGACGGATTTGAGGCCCCGTAAAATGTCACCTAAAAATTGGGGTTTTGGGGAGTTGAAGAAAAAATTGTTGCATAACACGGCATTTATACGATCCATTATGCGGCCGGCGAACTTCTTCGCGGACCGTAGATCACCCGCGGAGTCAAGCAGAGAAATGGGCCAATTTTGGAGGTTGTTTTGCGATCAACTATACGACCGCATAATCGTTTCACGGGCTACACATCCATCGCAGAACCTACATGAAGATTTCCGGAGGGATATTCTGCGGTCTATTCTGCGGCTACATAATTGAAATGCGGGTCACAGACTAGACCAGAGCACCCTAATTTTTGGGACCGTTATTGCGGTCCATGTTGTAGATCGTAAACCTGATCTACAGTACACTCCACGACCGTAGATTTGAGTTCGGAGGGTCCATTTTCTAATTTTTAAAATACGACCCCATTTGATTAAAAGCCATTGGGTCACGTTTAGAAGGCAAAGATCTTCAATTTCAAAGTGAGGGGAGTGCTTTGGAGAGAGAGGAGGAAGCCCTAAGTACTTTGTTTATCAACCCTTGCTCAAGCTTTGAAATTCAACAAGTAAAAATTGTAAGGTCTTCATCCAAGAGGTAAGGTTCTACTCTCTAGCCCTCAATTTTGGGATTGGACTGAAAGTAGGTAATGAGAAGTGTGATTCTTGAGTATTATTTATGCAAGCATTTACCATCAAGGTTGGTGGGAAGTTTATTGAGGTTAAATGGGTAAACATTGGGTTGTGAGATTAAGGAATCCACCATAAGAGAACCTTGAAACCTTAATGCACACCTAGTGCTTGATAAAATGCTCAAATGAGCTGAAACCCTGAATATCTTCCTAATTATGCTTCACATTTGTCATGTTTCTAATAGATAGAAGTCGCAAGTATTCCTTGATCATTGTAGTGAGGTATGTTGGCTAAACTCCTATTGTAGAATCGATTTGCACGATATCCTCATAAGTTGAGATTATGGTTGGCTCAATTTCTTATTTCTCATGTTTTGAGTCCTTCCTAATAAAATTGATTATTCTAAAATGAGTCTTGTGTTTTAAGATGTATGCACTCAAAATGTGTTCCAAATGTTCCAATCATATCATGATTCCCTCCGAGTGGATGGGTTTGATAGAAAAGCATGAACAGTTAGAGGTTTGCGTTGTTGTGTAGCACCCCAAAAAATTTTGAAATACTTAAGCACTATTAAGAAAGTTGATGTGTGCTAATTATATTATTTTGTGTGCAAATGAGGACTATTAATATGATGGATATAAATTTGATATGATAATAAGTGTACGAGGCATATTATAAGTGATGCGGGTTCTAAGTAGAGCCCTAAATCTAACTCAAGTTGGAAATTACATGATAGACTAAAGTTCCAAGTGAGTACGCACAAGACCAAACTTTGGACAAGCATATCCACATATATATAAAGAGTTATGTGATGAACAACCTTTCAAATGAAAGACCTTCAACTCTAGTTTCTAATGCCTCAAACCATTTGTTATTTTGACACCCCAACAAGAAGTTATAACACAATTACCAAAGGCTGGTAGAATGTGATTCCGCAGCCAATTCTATGATCGCAGAATGGTCGCAGAACTAACTAGTTTAGCGGTCCATTGTGTGGACCACATACCCGTTCTGCAGTCCATTCTGCGACCGTAGATCTAAGTTCGGATAGTTCATTTTCGTTTGTTTATAATCCGATCCCATTTTGATAAATAGCATTTGGGGCTCATTTTGAAGACAAAAACCTGATATTTTTAGAGAGAACTGAGAGTGTTCTAGAGAGAGGAATAACCTCAAGTGCTTTGTTCATCAAGAGGAAATCTCACAAGATCTTCACTCAAGAGGTAAGGATCAAATCCTAGTCTTCTGTTTTGAGTTTGGGGTAAAAGATGGGTGATGGAGAGTATGATTCTTGGGTGTAAGAGTATTATTTATACATGCATGTACTAATATGGTTTGTGGGAATATTGTTGAGCTTAAATAAGTAAGGATTGGGTTGTGAAGTGAAAACAATCTTGTGGAAGAACCATGTAACCAATTTCCACACCTAGTGTTTGATAGAATGCTCGAATGAGCTGAGACTAAGAATCTCATCCTAATTATGGTTCACTTTTGTTATGTTTCTAATTAGATTGAAGTTCCTAGGATTTTCGAAAAATTGTAGTAATTTAAGGAAAGTTCAAAGCGAGGTATGTTGGCTGAACTACTCTCTTAGAATTGAATTCCGTAATGTTCCCGTAAGTTTCAATTATGGTTGCTTCAAGTTCCTTATTCTCATGTTCCGAGTTGTTTCCAATAAATTCAATCATCCTGAGTAAGCAAAGTGTCGAGAATTATGTATTCAAAATGTGTTCCGAATGTTCCTGTCACATTATGTTATCTTTCGGAAATGTGTTCAAGAATGATATGTGTGTTAAAATGTTATGGCTTTGAGTGGTGTTTCAAATGAAACCTAGTATGCAAAAATGTGTGAGAAAAACTCAATATGCTTAAAAGTATTAATTGCTCATATGTGTATCTAAAGCCGTGATTGGAAATGTCTTATTGTTGATAATCTATAAAGATGGTTGGAAGTGAAATAAGTGAAATAAGGGTAAATATCAGGTCAGTGGGGCGAGTCAGCTTAGCGGAACTCATACCAGTTGCGTGAAATGTAGGAGATGTCATTTGGGGGGTATGTCACTACGGTACCAATGTATGTTATGGATATGGATTCGAGGGGAATCAGTTAAGGTACTGTCCTGTCAACCTAAAGTTATCAAGCAAGTCACTCCTTAGTACATCATTATGAACATGCATAATTTTCCTTGTTGTATATGTATATAAATATGGTCTTAACAAGATGTTGAATCACAAAACATTCCATATACTTACTTTCTGAATGAGACGCATTATTCGTGAAGACACTCTATCACAAATTCACTTATTTACAATATCTTGTAGAATTAAGCTCTGTAATTATTTCCTTGAAGTGAGTTATAACCCTAGGCTAATACTACCCATTTATTTCCCCAAGTGCTCAACAAAGAGCTATACTTGATGCATTTCAATAGGACCTTCTGATTCAAATGGATAACATCTACTCACTTATGCTTATGCATGCACCGTCATAAAGTTTACCTATGTGGTACCAAATCTAATGTATAGCGACCTAGTGTTGAGATCCTTCTTGAGCCACTATTTTTGTCTCTAGTGTATGTGGATCCTATGGTTTGAACGATCACTTTACTCCTTTATGAATATTATCATGAATAGTTTTCATTGTGTAATAACACAAGAGCATGTCTCAGCGCCTATCATATGTGTACATGTCAATTAAAAGGGTTCACTTTTCCACAAAAACGTTTATAGGAAATTTGAGATTTTCACAAATTCGTCACAAGAAGATAATTTTGTTGGCCCATCTCAGTATGACTTTCATGTCCACTTAGATCATTCCGCAGTAAGTGGCTCACTTTGTTCCTAGTATTGTAGTTTCCCATGAAGTGGCCTGGTATGGCAGCTTGAGAGTTATTTTGGTAGAAACATGTCTTGCTCATGACAAATTGTTCATTCTCTCTAACAAATATATGATTTCACCACAATATTAATATGTCCTCGCTATGTGGTTTCACTCGTGAAAGGTTGAAATTAGATGCTTTCAGATTTTGGCTCATATCATAAGCATATTGATTTGAAAGACAAGTTTGTCGTATCTCTAGTCCTCTCATATAGTATCAACTATTGGCAGGGGTTAAACTATCTGAATAATAATAATAATCTCACAAGTGTCCAACTTCTTTTTTTTCATCCTCATTGGCTTGTGGCATATCTATTCCTTGTGTCAGTTAATGTTAAGAGCGTAATGCAACTATATGTATTTTGAAACCTATATCAAATTCAGGGTGCCGGAATATTCTCACTTCGAGTTAAACTTATTTTCTCTGGATTCCAAAAGGCGACTGGTGTCACGTACTTGGCTATTTCTCTTTGAGGCCTACTATTGCCGAACAAAGCACATATGGAATGAAACAATTGTTGTTTTCCTTTCCATGACTCACAGTCTTCCAAAAATAACTGATGCAAATATCTTTATCCTCCCGATCATGCATCCCATAGATCACGTGTCTATAGTGATTCACCTCTTTCACATCTTAAGATCATTTATATGGTCCCTATATTATTAATGCCTACTAGGAAACTCTATGCCTCCTTTGTCGAATCAATGATGTCATCACAATGATTAGCCATGCCAGCACTTTTTGTAGTAACCTTCATGTCTCTTAGGATATAACTACCTGAAATGCCCTGCTAGTACATTGATGGAATCTTGAAATAAAAGACAATTCTAGCCCAATCTCGTACCTCATTTTTCATATTTATAGTAACCTATGGGGGTTGATGATTCAAACATGTCAAAGAAGAAGCGTTATCCCGTGATCTAATATATTGGAAAGGAAGTTTTATGATCATATGCAAGCTAGTAATTGTTGGAGGTCACCAAAGGTTTAATCGAATATTTGGCGTAGGGATTTAGAGTTGAAGAAAGTGAACGGGTTATTCTCAATATTTTCACTATGAATATATTGGGTGAATTATTAAGGAAGGTAAAGTATGTGTAGTCACATTAGGCCTTGTGAAATCTTGAAGGAAATATGCCAAACTATGAGTATGATGTGTCCCTATTATTGTCCTCCATGTACCCGGTGTTTCATGTGTCTATGTCTAAGAAGGTAGTTGGAAATACTTTGTCTGTCATTCCGGTGAAATCTAGTGAAGGTGAAGTTAATAGATAATTAGATTATGAGGGTTATCTATTTGCCATCTTTGTTGGATAAGTCCAATAGTTGAGATTGTCTACGTTGATGTGTTATGGCAAAGTCTGTAAGTCGAGGAGGCCACCTTGAGGGCCAAAAGTGTTAGGAAATAAAATCTTCTCATTTAAGTGTATAGTCAAATGACTGTGGATCGAAAGGTACTTTCTTTATGTTACGATTTAAATATGTGCAGTTCATGTACAGATTCTACTTTTGATAATTTAATGCTGGTAATGTTGAATTTTATATTATTTGTATGTTATGATGCTTTGTTGAGTTGTGAATGTGTTGTTAGGAATTGTTTTGGTGTTACTCTGGCAGGTGGATAGGCCCAATTACAAGGGAGACTCTGCCGAACTTTCTAAAAACATTTTGGGAGCGTAAGATGTGTGGAAGAAGAAACGGGCTATGTTAAGTGTTTGGGGACAGACTCTACTCCTCATTCGAGGACGAATGTTCGTAAGTGGGGGAGAATGTAGCACCCCGGAAAATTTCACAGTACATAAGCACTATTAAGAAAGTTGATGTGTGCTAATTCTATTATTTTGTATGCAGACGAGGACTATTAATATGATGGGTGTCAACTGGATATGATAATAAGTGTACTAGGCACATTATAAGTGGTGTGGGGTCTAAGGAGAGCCCTAAGTCCAAGTAAATTTGGAAATTACATGATATACTAAATTCCAAATGAGTACACACAAGACCAAACTTTGGGCGATCCTATATACATTTATATAGTTTCAAACGCTTCAAACCGTTCGTCAGTTTGACAATCCTACAAGACGTTATGACCAAATTACCAAAGGCTGGCAGAATGTGATTTTAAGGTCAATTCTATGACCACTGAATTATTTTGCAGACAGCAAAAGTGATCTGCGGACCGCAGAATGGCCGCAGAACTGACCAGTTTAGCCAAGTTTTGGGCACCGGTTTTGCGGTCCATTGTGTGAACCGCATACCCGTTCTGCGATCCATTCTGCTACGGCAGACCAGATTTCGGAGGGTTCATTTCCCTATTTTTATAACCCAGCCCATTTTGATAAATAGCCTTTGGGACTCATTTTGAAGAAAAAAACTAATACTTTTAGAGATAAGTGAGATTGTTCTTGAGAGTGGAAGAAGCTCAAGTGCTTTGTTTATCAAGATCTTTTCAAAGCATTGAAATCCAACAAGGAAATCTCACAAGATCTTCACTCAAGAGGTAAAGATCAAACCCTAATTTTCAATTTCTAGTTTGGGGTGAAGGATGGGCGATGGGGAGTAGGATTCTTGGGTGTAAGAGTATAATTGATACATGCATGTAATAATAAGGTTTGTGGGAAGATTGTTAAGCTCAAATAAGTAAGGATTGGGTTGTGAATTGAAATAAATCTTGTGGAAGAACCTTGTAACCAATTTGCACACATAGTATTTAGTGAAATACTCGAATGACCTGAGACCAAAAATATCTTCCTAATTATGGTTCACTTTTGTTATTTTTCATATTAGATTTATGTTGCTAGGATTTTCGGAACATTGTAGTAATTTCAGGAAAGCTCAAAGCAAGGTATGTTGGCTAAACTACTCTCTTATAATTGAATTCCATGATGTTCCCATAAGTTTCAAGTATGGTTGGTTCACGTTCCTTATTCTCATGTTCCGAGTTGTTCCCAATAAAGTCAATCGTCCTGACTAAGCAAAGTGTCAATAATTATGTATTCAACATGTGTTCTGTATGGTCCTATCACATTATGTTATCCTTCGGGAATGTTTTCAAGAATGATATGTGTGTTAAAATGTTATTACTTTGAGTCGTGTTCAAATGAAAGCTAGTATGCCAAACTGTCTGAGAAAAACTCAATATGCTTAAGACTCTTAATTTCTCATATTTGTATCTAAAGTCTTGATTTGAAATGTCTTATTGTTGATAATCTATAAAGATGGTGTGAAGTGAAATAAGTGAAATATGGGTAAATATCAGGTCAGTGGGGCGAGTCAGCTTAGCGGAACTCATTCCAGTTGCGTGAAATGTAGGAGATGTCATTTGGAGGGTATGTCACTATGGTACCAATGTATGTTATGGATATGGATTCGAGGGGCATCAGTTAAGGTACTGTACTGTCAACCTAAAGTCATCAAGTAAGCAACTCCTTAGTACATCATTATGAACATGTATAATTTTTCCTTGTTGTATATGTACAGAAATATGGTCTTAAAAAGACGCTGAATCACAAAACATTCTACGTACTTATTTTCTGAATGAGACACATTATTCGTGAAGCCACTCTATCACAAATTCACTTATTTAAAATATCTTAAGAAATTAAGTTCTATAATTATTTCCTTGAAGTGAGTTATAACCCTAGGCTAATACTACCCATTTATTTCCCCAAGTTCTCAACAAAGGGCTATACCTGATGATTTTTTTATAGGACCTTCTAATTCAAATGGATAACATCTGCTCACTTATTCTTATGCATGCACCGTCATAAAGTTTACCTATGTGGGTTCAAATCCAATGTATAGCGGCCTAGTGTTGAGATCCTTCTTGAGCCACTATTTTTCTCTCCGGTGTATGTGGCTCCTATGGTTTAACCAATAACTTTGCTCCTTTGTGAATATTATCATGAATAGTTTTCACTGTGTAGTAACATTAGAGCATGTCTCACCGCCTATCATATGTGTACATGTAAATTGAAAGGGTTCACTTGTCCGCAAAAACGTTTCTGCGAAATTTGAGATTTTACCAAATTCGTCATAGGAAGATCATTTTGTTGGCCCATCTCAGTATGACATTCATGTCCACTTAGCTCATTCTGCAGTAAGTGGCTCACTTTGTTCCTAGTATTGTAGTTTCCCCTGAAATGGCCTGGTATGGCAGCTTGAGAGTTATTATGGTAGAAACATGTATGGCTCATGGCAAATTGTTCTTTCTCTCTAACCAACATATGCTTTCACCACAATATTAAGATGTCCTCTCTATGTGGTTTCACTCGTGAAAGGTTGAAATTACATTCTTTCATATTTTGGCACATATCGTGAGCATATTGATTTGAAAGACAAGTTTGTCGTGTCTCTAGTCCTCTCATATAGGATCAACTATTGGCAAGGGTTAAACTATCAGAATGATAATAATCTCACAAGTGTCAAACTTCTTTTTTTTTCATCCTCATTGGTTCGTGGCATATCTATTCCTTGTGTTAGGTAATGTTAAAAGCATAATGCAACTACATGTATTTTGAAACCCATATCGCATGCAGGGTGCCAGAATATTCTCACTTCGAGTTAAACTAATTTTCTCTACATTCCAAGAGGCGACTGGTGTCACGTACTTGGATATTTCTCTTTGAGGCCTACAATTTCCGAACAAGGCACATATGGAATGAAACACGTGTTGTTGTCCTTTCCATGACTCATAGTCATCCAAGAATAACTGATGCTAACGCCTTTATCCTCCTGATCATGCCTCCCATAGATCACATGTCTAAAATGATTCACCTCTTTTACATCTTAAGATCATGTACATGGTCCCTACATTATTAATGCCTACTAGGAAACTCTATGCCTCATTTGTCGAATCAATGATGTCATCACAATGATTAACCATGTCAGCGATATTGGTAGTAACCTTCATGTCTATTAGGATATATCCACCTAAAATGCCCTGCTAGTACATTGATGGAATCTTGAAATAAAAAAACAATTCCAGCCCAATCTCGAACCTCATTTTTCCTATTTATAGTAACCTATGAGGGTTGAAGATTCAAACATGTCAAAGAAGAACTGTTATCCCATGAACAAATATATTGGATAGGAAGTTTTATGTTCATATGCAAGCTAGAAATTTTTGGAGGTCCCCAAAGGTTTAATTGGGTGTTCGGCATAGGGCTTTTGAGTTGAAGAAAGTGAACGGGTTATTCTAAAGATTTTCACTATGAATATGTTGGGTGAATTGTTAAGGAAGGTAAAGTATGTGTAGTCACATTAGGTCTTATGAAATCTTGATGGAAATAGGCCAAACTATGAGTATGATATGTCCCTATTATTGTCCTCCATGTACCCGGTGTTTCATGTGTCTATGTCTAAGAAGGTAGTTGGAAATACTTTGTATATCGTTCCGGTGAAAGCTAGTGAAGGTGAACTTAATGAATAATTGGATTATGAGGGGTATATATTTGCCATCTTTGTTGGATAAGTCCAAGAGATGAGATTGTCTACATCTTAAGATCATGTACATGGCCCCTACATTATTAATGCCTACTACGAAACTCTATGCCTCATTTGTCGAATCAATGATATCATCACAATGATTAACCATGTCAGCGATATTGGTAGTAACCTTCATGTCTATTAGGATATAACCGCCTGAAATGCCCTGCTAGTACATTGATGGAATCTTGAAATAAAAAAACATTTCAGCCCAATCTCGAACCTCGTTTTTCCTATTTATAGTAACCTATGTGGGTTGAAGATTCAAACATGTAAAAGAAGAACTGTTATCCCGTGAACAAATAAATTGGATAGGAAGTTTTATGTTCATATGCAAGCTAGTAATTTTTGGAGGTCGCCAAAGGTTTAATTGGGTGTTCGGCGTAGGGATTTTGAGTTGAAGAAAGTTAACGGGTTATTCTCAAGATTTTCACTATAAATATATTGGGTGAATTGTTAAGGAAGGTAAAGTATGTGTAGTCACATTAGGTCTTATGAAATCTTGATGGAAATAGGCCAAACTATGAGTATGATATGTCCCTATTATTGTCTTCCATGTACCCGGTGATTCATGTGTCTATGTCTAAGAGGGTAGTTGGAAATACTTTGTATGTCGTTCCGGTGAAAGCTAGTGAAGGTGAACTTAATGAATAATTGGATTATGAGGGGTATATATTTGCCATCTTTGTTGGATAAGTCCAAGAGTTGAGATTGTCTATGTTAATGTGTTATGGCAAAGTCTGTAAGTCGAGGAGGCCACCTTGAGGGCCAAAAGTGTTGAGGAAAAAAAATCTTCTCACTTGAGTGTATAGTCAAATGGCTATTGATCGAAAGGTACTTTCTTTGTGTTACGATTTAAATATGTGCAGTTCATGTCCAGATGCTACTTTTGATAATTTAATACTGGTAATGTTGAAATTTATATTATTTGTATGTTATGATGCTTTGCTGAGTAGTGGATGTGTTATTAGGAGTTTCTTTGGTGTTACTCTGGCAGGTGGATAGGCCCAATTAGAAGGGGCTCCAACAGCCCCGCCAGTTGGGGTAGTTCAGCCAGTTGTTACGACATAGGACGGTTATAGGCATGCCGTGTCATCTGAGGCCTTATTGAGACCGGATAAGTTTACTAAGTTCTTTCTAGTTCTCTTCAGTGGTACACCTTCCGAGGACCCACATGATTATCTTGACCGCTGTCATGAGATATTGCGAAACATGGGTATAGTTGAGACCAATGGGGTCTATTTTGCTGTATTTCAGATGACGGCTTTTGCCAAGAGGTGGTGGAGAGATTATAGGTTGAACAAGCCAGTTGGAGCGCTTACATTGACCTGGGAACAACTCTCATGGCTATTTCTAGAGAAGTTCCTCCCTATCACATTGAGAAAGGATTACTACAGGAAATTTGAGCGTCTACAACAGGGCAGTATGACTGTTACTTAGTACGAGACTCATTTTGTGGATTTAGCCCGTCATGCTCTCCTTTTACTACCTACCGAGGGAGAGAGAGTGGGGAGGTTTATTGAGGGACTAACTCACCCTATCAGGCTTCAGATGGCCAAGGAAACCGGAAGTGAGATTTCCATTCAAGCGGCTGCTAATATGGCTAGGAGGATCGAGATGGTTCTTGCACAGGAGAGAGGGCAGGGGTCTATTAAGAGGCCTCGTCAGTATGGTGGGTTCAGTAGTGCATAGTCTGGAGGCACGGGTAATAGGTCGTTTCATTCAGGGCTCCAGGCATCGCATAGTACTTCAGGTGGTCACGACCCTTACGTGTCTCATTCTGACCAGCTACCTTACAGTGTACCACCAGCTCCTATTGATGTACTTTTGATGCAGAGTCATCAAAGTGGTTATCCTGGTTGACATGGCCAGTGTCAGGGTCAGTAGTCACAACATACGATGACCTGTTATACTTGTGGTGATCCTACACATATTGCTAGATTTTTCCCTCAGGCATCGGGCAGTTCACAACAGCATGGTTCCCATGCTATGATTCCAGCACTAGCTATTCCGCCACCCGCCCAGCCAACCAGGGGCAGTTGTCAGACATGTAGAGGTGGAGGTCAGGCCGTTAGAGGTAAAGGTCAGGCTGTTAGAGGTGGAGGCCAGCCAATTAGAGGACGTCCCAAGGACACGGTTCAGAGTGGTGGCGCCCCACCCCGATATTATGCTTTTCCAGCTAGGCCTAAGCCCAAGTCATCTAATGTAGTGATCACAGGTATGGTTGCAGTGTGCCACACAGATGCTTCAGTTCTATTTGATCCATGATCTACTTAATCCTACGTGTCCTCCTATTTTTCTTCATATCTGGTTGTACCTTGTGATTCTCTAAGTGCTTCAATGTGTGTGTCCACACCGGTGGGAGATTCTATTATGGTAGATCATGTATATCGTTTGTATGTGGTTATGATTGGGAGTCTTGAGACTGGCGTGGATCTTTTACTGCTTGACATGGTAGATTTTGTTGCCATCCTGGGTATGGATTGGTTGTCACATTATCATGCTATATTGGATTGTCACGCCAAAATGGTCCATAGCCATGCCGGGGTTACCTTGACTAGAGTGGAAAGAGTATCTTGGGCATTCTACCAGCAAGGTTATCTCATATGTGAAAGCTCAGCGTATGGTCGAGAAGGGATGTCTATCTTATTTGGCTTATATTCGCGATCCCAACGCGGAAGTTCCTTCTATGGATTCAGTTCCTGGCCTCGTCGGAGTTTAAAGAATTGAAGGAGTAGTTACAAGACTTGTTTGATCATGGATGCATTAGGCCTAGTGTCTCGCCCTGGGATGCACCAGTACTATTTGTAAAGAAGAAAGATGGCTTTATACAGATGTGTATATATTATCGGCAGTTCAACAAGGCCACTATCAAAAACAAATATTTGTTGCCAAGAATTGATGACTTATTCGATCAGCTTCAAGGTGGTAGGGTATTTTCAAAGATTGATTTGAGGTATGGTTACCATCAGTTGAAGATTAGGGCATCCGATGTCCCTAAGACAGCTTTTCAGACTCGGTATGGACATTACGAATTCCTAGTGATGTCATTTGGGCTGACAAATGCCCCAACAACATTTATGGATTTGATAAACCGGGTGTTCAAACACTATTTGGATTCTTTTGTGGTTGTATTCATTGATGATATCTTGATTTACTCCAACAGTCGAGAGGAGCAGGAGCAACATCTTCGAATTATGCTTCAGACTATGAAGAATAATTAGTTATATGCCAAATTTTCAAAATACTAATTTTTTGTTAGACTCAGTTGGCTTTTTGGGTCATGTTGTATCAGCAGAAGGCATAAAATGGATCCTAAGAAGATTGAGGCAGTTCAAAATTGTCCTAGACCTACTTCAGCTACAGAGGTCCATAGCTTACTGGGTTTGGCAGGTTATTATCGCCAGTTTGGGTAGGGGTTTTCATCCATAGCATCCCCACTGACAAAATTGACCCAGAAGGGTGCCCCATTCAGAAGGTCAGATGAGTGTGAGTTGAGCTTTCATAAGCTAATGACCTCTTTGACTAGAGCACCAGTGTTTGTATTACCCACAGGTGCAGGATCTTATACGGTGTATTTTGATGCATCTCGCGTTGGGCTATGTGTAGTATTTATGCAAGATGGCAGAGTGATTGCATATGTATCACGGCAGTTGAAAGTTCACGAGAAGAATTATCCTGTCCATGACTTAGAATTAGCAGCCATTGTCCATGTACTGATAATTTGGAGGCATTACCTTTACGGTGTCTCGTGTGAGGTATTCACTGATCATCGTAGCCTACAGTATCTGTTCAGGAAAAAAGATCTCAATTTGAGGCAGAGAAGATGGTTGGAGTTGTTGAAAGACTATGATATCACTATTTTGTTTCACTCCGGAAAGGCCAATGTGGTGCTCGATGCTTTGAGTAGCAAGGCTGTGTGTATGGGCAGTCTTGCGTATATTCCGGTTGGTGAGAGACAGTTAGATGCAGATGTTCAGACATTGGCTAATCAGTTCGTGAGGTTAGATGTTTCAAAACCCAGTTGGGTTCTATCTTGCATAGTCGCTCAGTCTTCCCTAGGTGAGCGTATCAAAGAGCGACAATATAATGATCCTCATTTACTTGTCCTTAAGGATACGGTACGACACGATGGTTCCAAACAAGTTGCTATGGGGGAACATGGAGTTCTATGGATGCAGGGTCATATTTGTGTTCCTAATGCGGATGGGCTTCGTGAATTAATTCTTGAGGAGGCACATAGTTCCAAGTATTCTATTCATCCGGGTGCCGCCAAAATGAATCAAGATTTGAGGCAACATTATTGGTGGAGGAGAATGAAGAAGGATATTGTTGCATATGTATCTCGGTGTCTAAATTGTCAGCAAGTCATGTACGAGCATCAGAGACCTGGTGGTTTACATCAGAATTTAGAAATTCCTGAGTTGAAGTGGGAGCGTATCACTATGGATTTTGTTATTAGGCTTCCACGAACTCAGATAAAGTTCGATGCAGTATGTGTCTTTGCGGACAAGTTTACCAAGTCAGCACATTTCATTCTAGTAGCAGTTACCTATACTTTAGAGCGGTTAGCGGAGATTTACATCCGCGAGATTCTCCAACTTTACGGTGTACCCGTGTCTATCATTTCTAATCGAGGTACGCAGTTCACTTCGCACTTATGGGGGTACATCGTGAGTTAGGAAAAAGAGTTGAGTTGAGTACAACATTTCATCCACAGACAAACGGACAGTCGGACTGCACTATTCAGATATTGGAAGATTTGCTTCGCACTTGTGTTATAGACTTTGGAGTTTCTTGGGATTAGTTCATGCAACTTGCGTAGTTTGCCTATAATAACAGCTACCAGTTAAGAATTCAGATGGCTCCATATGAGGCATTATACATAAGATGGTGTCGTTTGCCAGTTGGCTGGTTTGAATTGGGAGAGATCGGTTGTTGGGTACCGATTTGGTACAGGAGGCCTTGGATAAGATTAAAATTATTCTGGATCGACTTCGTACAGCTCAGTCTAGGCAAAAGAGTTATGCCGACTGTAATGTTCGTGATATTGCATTCATGGTTAGAGAAAGATTATTGCTCTGGGTTTCGCCTATGAAAGGTGTAATGAGGTTTAGAAAGAAGGGCAAGTTGAGCCCTAGGTATATAGGACCCTTCGCAATTCTTGAAAGGGTGGGCGAAGTAGCCTACAGGTTTGCATTACCACCTAGTTTATCATCGATTTATCTGGTGTTCCATGTGTCTATGCTCCGAAAATATCATGGTGATCCGTCCCATGTGTTAGATTTCGGCTCAGTCCAATTGGACAAGGATTTGACTTATGAGGAGGAGCCAGTAGCTATTCTAGCCCGGCAGGTCCGACAGTTGAGGTCTAACAGTTATCCATCAGTTCGAGTGCAATGGAGAGATCAGCCGATAGAAGTATCTACCTGGGAGTCCATGCTAGACATAGGGAGTAGATATCCACACCTTTTTATAAGCCGAGGTACTTTTTCTAATTTCATTTGAGGACGAACGTTTGTTTTAGAGGTGGAGAATGTGATGACCCAAAATGTCATATTTAATTTAAACATTCATATTTGTGTTATAATACCTCGAAAAGCACTATTCATCACTCCTCGACTTGCATAAACAGTCTGACTAATTTTCCGGAATGTTTTTATATGAAAAATTGATTAAAATGTGAAATTGTATTTTAAAACTCAAATGAGTTGACTTTGGTCAATATTTTGAGCGAACGGAGTTGGATCAGTGTTTTGAAAGCTCTGGTAGGTCCGTATCATGATTTGGGACATGGGTGTATGCACGGAATCGAATTAGAGGTCCCTAGCTCAAATTATCGCTATTTAACAGAAACTAGAAATTTAAATGCTAAAGATTTCAAAATTTTGACCACGGATTTGACTTTTTGATCTCGGGGTCGAAATCCGATTCTGGAAATTTGAATAGGTTTGTTATGTCATTTATGACTTGTTTGCAAAATTTGAGGTCAATCGGACTTGATTAGATAGGTTTCGGCATCAAATATAGAAGTTGCAAAATCTTAAGTTCCTTAAGCTTGAATTGGGGTATGATTCGTGGTTTTAGAATTGTTTGATGTGATTTGAGGTCTTAACTAAGTTCGTATGATGTTTTAGGACTTGTTGGTATATTTGGTTGAGGTCCCGGGGGCCTCGGGTGGATTCCAAATGGATAACGGATCAAAATTTGGACTTAAGGAAAATCTGAAATTTTTGCCTTCCGGTGTAATCGCACCTGCGGATTTTAGACAGTAGATGCGAGCTCGCAGAAGCAAACAGTCCGTAGAAGAGGACCGGGTATCGCAGAAGCGCGACCGCAGAAGCGACCCACGCATCACAGAAGTGGGAAATGGGGGAAGGGGCAGCCTTGCGCAAAAGCGAGCCAGCCCATAGAAGCAACCCAAATTTTCGCAAAAGCGGAAACGCAGATGCGGTCAAGTGTCCGTAGATGCGAAAAAGCCTGGACAGAACCCATAAAATCGGATTTAGATGGAACCCACGACTTTGAATTGGGTAAGTGTTTTGTAACCAAAGGTGATTGTATTTCATAAATCAATGTCTACAATCATCATTTATTTCGGATTTAGATGGAAGAAATTGGAATTTTTGTAAAACTTTCTGAAAACCGAAAAATTTAAGATTTGAAGGTCCATTTGACATCAGAATTTGTTAATTTTTGTATGGTTGGACTCGTCTCGGAAGGGTGTTCGGAGTTCGTATGTTTTTCTGAGATTCGAGACATGGGCCCCACTGTTGATTTTTGAGATGAATTTCGGATTTTAATCCAAATAATTAGTAAATTCATATGGAATTAATTCATACAATTTCTATTGAGTATGTTGAATTGTTTATGACTAGATTTGAGGATTTCAGACACAAATTAATGAGGCAAAGGATTATTGGAATCTTGAATTTGGTTGCAAAGCAAGGTAAGTGTCGTGGTTAACCTTGATTTGAGGGTGTAGGATTTATTTGTCTATTTGCGACTTGATTTAATGTGCGGGTACAATGTATTTGTGAGGTGACGAGTACTTATGCATTGTGGTTGAGTCAAAGCATGCTGGAGGAATTTATTTCATTTTGAATATTTTCTTATTTAATTAAGATATTCCTGCTTAAGTTTATTATTGATTATTTGATCATTATTCATGAAATAGTTATTGATTTAATTATTATTGAATATGGTGAGCAAGTGTGTAAAAGCACGAAGGGTGATGCCGTACCATTTTTATTATTTATACTATCATTGTCATAGTGAGAAAGAGTGTAAAAGCACGAAAGGTGTCGCCGTATCATTTTTTAGTGTAAAAGCACGAAGGGTGGTGCCGTGCCAGTTTCAAAGAGTGTAAAATCACGAAGGGTGATGCCGTGCCAAAAGAGAGTTAAAGCACAAAGGGTGATGCTGTGCCAATTATTATTATTTATTTATCAGCTTATGGGAGGAATGAGAGTAAAAGCACGACGGGTGGTGCCGTGCTATTTTCATATTATTAGTTGTTCATTTTATTGTTGATGAATTAATTTGTTGCTAAGTGATACTTCTCCTGCTGAAATTATTATATCATTCCCATTCGCATATCCCCTCCCTATTTATAAATTGTTATTTATTGTATTATTGTTGCTTCGTATTTGTATATACTTGTACAGGTTATTTACATACGTGTCTTGTCATAGCCTCGTCACTACTTCGTCGGGGTTAAGCTCGACACTTACGGAGACATGGGGTCGGTTGTAATCATACTACACTCTGCACTTCTTGTGCAGATTTTTGAGTTGGTCCCAGCGTCGTACCATAGACGTGCTCGGATTCAGCTACTCAGAGGAGACTTGAGGTATAACTGCACAGTGTTCGCAGTTCTGAAGTTCCCTTCTTCTTATCTTAGCTATTTATTATCTTCCAAGTAGATTGAATTTTATTCAGACCTTTATTTATATCATTCTAGTAGCTTGTGCACTTGTGACACTAGATTCGGGGATCTATTGTGATGATTCGGTAGTTATGGTCTTCCGCACTTTATTTCAGTGATTGACTTCTCTTTAATTTAATTTTCTTAAAAATGGTTAAGATTATTTTAACGTTGGCTTGCCTAGCAAGTGAAATGTTAGGCGCCATCACGGTCTTGAAGGTGGAAATTTCGGGTCGTGACAAGAAGGTGAATTTTCCAAAAGGTTTCTACAACAAAAACACATGAAGAAGAATAAATCAGCAATTCAAATGTTCATGTTCTCGCATGAGCCACGCCCAGGTTCTCCATCAGTACATCACCTACCGGAGTTGTTTGAATTTTCAGAACCTATTGATCTGTCCATCTTATTAAGGTAGAGAGTTTTTATGAACTCCAAGATTTTTGAAACTAAGGAGGTTCCATACTAGCACCTTTTGGTTTTAATCTGGAATTTTCACTATGCCGTGTGTTCAAAGTGTAGGCCAAGAATTTTCCACAAGAGCTCTTATGGTTCTTTTTGTATCGCTTCAATCAATACCACATTCTCAAGGAATTCAAGTACCGTAATTTTCGAGACTTTGAAACTCTTGAACCTTTCTTAAAAATGTTTGAATTGTGGTTCAAACCTCAAAGATATTGGGTTCATCATTTTCATTCTCGTGGAGTCAAAATATTTATGTTCCACAGGTCATTTAGTGTGATCAAATGAACTATAAAGGTGATGCCTACTGTGTCCTTTTTGTTTCATTATCCATTCACAATCCGAGCAATGAAAAAGGAGTTCGTCGAAGCTCAAAGGATCATTTTTCAGCAAAATAAGTGTCTTCCAAAGGAGACATGACCGGGAGAGGAAGGAAGTTCGAATTATTCTTCCACTCAACCCCATTGGAAAAATGTTAAGATATCACTTAAGGGATACAAGGAAATGCTTGAAGACTCACCAGCAGATATTTCTAAGATAAATTTACACAAGGATATTGATACTTCGTCGCAGAAGAAGAAAGGTAAAAGAGTAGGAATTATTGAAGAAAATCATCCGCATGCAAAGAGATATTTCACAAGTGCTGAAAAGTGAAGGATAGAAGGGTTAGAAGACAAGTATAATACATAATCATGAGTCAAGAAATAATTTGCATGAGTCTTCTAATCCTTTTTATCCAACTTCCCGTCCATAATCCCCATTTTTCCTAATATATAAAACTGCACAAGTATCACCATTTTCAACTCTTAAC
>AWOL01S0008627.1:22617-56794 GCA_000715115.1 Nicotiana otophora
AAGGATATTGATACTTCGTCGCAGAAGAAGAAAGGTAAAAGAGTAGGAATTATTGAAGAAAATCATCCGCATGCAAAGAGATATTTCACAAGTGCTGAAAAGCGAAGGATAGAAGGGTTAGAAGACAAGTATAATACATAATCATGAGTCAAGAAATAATTTGCATGAGTCTTCTAATCCTTTTTATCCAACTTCCCGTCCATAATCCCCATTTTCCTAATATATAAAACTGCACAAGCATCACCATTTTCAACTCTTAACCCCCTAGGTATGTACCAATTTGAAGAAATATAATTTTGCACACCTTATTTATACTTTTCACCACTCTACCCCACAAGAAATTACCATGGAAAAACAAATAATCTACATACATTTTTCACCTTTTAGCCACTTTAAACCACCAAACGTTACCATTAAAATACAAATATATATCAATAAAGTTGCCTACCCATTTCAAGCCATAAATTTTCCCAAGTTCTATGCCATGCAAATACAATTCAAGGGTCCATCATGTCATCGAAGAAAGTCATCCATGTCAAGCAATAAATTTACCCAAATCAAATGGCATGAAAATACTATTCATTGGTTCCTTTACCATCATCCATGTCTTGTCCAAACTAATTTCAAAACCCAAGGCCATGGAATTGTTTTTTCCAGTTCTTGATCATGCTTTTATGTTTTGTCTATAAGCCAAATAAGGATCTTACATTGTAAGGCTTTTATGTTTGTTGTACTTTTTTTGCACCACTTGTACTATGTAATTAAATAAGAGTAGTACATGAGGATATATCCCAGGTAAGTAATGATTCCTCCTAAGATTCTTCAAAAGAAGAACTTCCTCCCATTTTCATTAATCAGCCTAGGGAACTAGAGGTCTCCAAAGTTGACGATGATCAAGATGGGATGATTGATGAGCCCATTCTACAAAGGAGATATGATTCTACCACAACCAAACAGATAATGAATAATGATTTAATCATAGGAAAGAAATATTGCTCATGCAAGATGCTAAGGAAGAAGTTCAGAAGATTCAGGTTTCCCATATTCTCAAGCGACAAGTCCAAGTTCAAAAGAAAAACAAAATACTTTAGAAGGAGAAGGCCGGGCAATGCAAAGAGAAATATAGCCTATTTTATTTGTAATAAAGCAGGATATTTTGCGTGGGAATGCCTGTAGTTCAAGCAGTCTATTAGACTTCTCTCTGAAATTACAGATTACACAAGCGTTCATTTTAGCGAAGATGACAATTTTGAATCAGTTGTTTCACAGGAAGATGAGCTCACTTAAGAGATTCTCTTTTCCCTGTATCTTTATGAGGAATAAGGTGATGATCATTACCAAATTTCAGAGCCAAAGCCAAAAGTGAAAGAAGATATCCATAGCATCATGGTGATATCACAAACAACAATCAAAGTCTATGCATCTAAGTGGGACAAACCAACACATGGGAAGAGAACCACATCATCACGGTGATCCCGCAAGCAGAAATCAATCCAAGTGGGGCAAACCAATACATGTCATAACTTTTCTTTGACACGAGAGTAGCCTCCTAACTCATTGTCATGTGATTGGTAATTAATTACCAACCACTCAATCAACTTCTTTTGGATGACAAGTTTCTCACCCAAATAAGCTCACCCCTTTCTCCCAACTTCCCAAAGCAAAAAACAAATTATAAGTTTGATCTCAAATTAGGTTTTTGGCAATTAGGAATCCGCCTAGATGATAGGGCAAAAATTAGATTTGTATTCCTGATCACTATTTTCAGTGGAAAGTCATACTTTTCAGTTAAAAATCTATTCCATCTTTGTTTCAAAAGGCCATGAAAAAAATATTTCAGCCCATTCTCCATACATCACTTGTTTATATTAATAATAGTTTACTATTCAGTGATACTTGGGAAGAGCACATATATTTTCTCAATCATTTTGCATATTTAGTGGGAAATATGGCATCTTTCTTTCACCCAAATAATAGTTTTTGGAAAAAAGAAGTTTGATATTTTGGGCATGCAGCATGCCCATGGAGAATATACTCAGGTCCTAATAGTTCTGGGTAACTTCTCAAGTTACCCATTACTGGGTTCACAACGACTCAAATCCAGCAGTTTTTGGGAATAATAAATTATGTGAGAGATTTTATTCCTAATATTTTTACATATATTTCTCCTCTCTCAAAAATGTCGAAGAAAAATGATGCACTGAAAAAAATAAAAGAGATACCCCAAAGTGTCAAATCTTATTCCCTCCAATGGAAAGCAAATACTGCAGACAGATGCCAGTAATTAATTTTGGAGCGCATTTGTTTTGAGGAAGAAAATGGTCAGAGAAAAATATGTGGTTACGCCAATGGAAGGTTCAAGGATGCTGAACAACAATATCATTCTACTTTCAAGGAGATTATAACACTGAAAAATGGTATTAAAATGTTTATTTTTTTTTAATTCACTCACAATTTCTGAGGATAATCCAGTTGAATCCAAAGGTCATTCTGAATTAGCAAATTCTCGGATGGGCAAAAGATTACTGCAACAAAAGCACATGAAGATGAATACTAGCACTTTTTGGTGATAATCCGGAATATTCACTATGCCATGTGTTCATAGCGTAGGCCAAGAAGTTTCCAAAGGATCTCTTATGGTTCACTTGGTATCTCTGCCATCAATACCACAGTCTCATGGAATTCAAGTGCGGTGATGTTCGAGACTTTAACAATCTCGAACCTTTTCTAAAAATATTTTTGCTGTGGTTCAAACCTCAAAAATATTAGGTTCATCATTTTCATTCTTGTGGAGTCAAAATATTTATGTTCCAAACGCCATTTAGTGTGATAAAAAATAACTATAAAGGTGATGCCTACGATGTCCTTTTTGTTTCATTATCCAGTCACAATCATAGCAATGGAAAAGGAGCACGCTGGAGCTCATAGGCTCATTTTTCAGCAAAATAAGAGCCTTCGGGAGGAGATATGGCCATGAGAGGAAAGAAGTTTGAATTATTCAACCACCCACCTCCATTGGAAAAATGTTAAAACATCACTTATGGGATAAAATGAAATGCTTGAAGACTAACCAGACACCTATGACATTTATGCAGAAAATATTGCGAAGATCAATTTAAATGGGGAATATCGGTACTTCGTCGCTAAAGAAGAAAGTTAAAAGAACAGGGAATATAGCAGAAAATCATTTGCACACAAAGAGATATTTCACAAGAGCTGAAAAGTGAAGGCTAGAAGGGTTAAGAGACAAGCATAATGCATAATCTTGAGCCAAGAAATAATTTGCATATGTCTTCTAAACCTTTTTAGCCAACTTCCCTTCCATAATACCCCTTGTTTCTAAACTAAATACTGCACAAGTGTCTAAAATAATTTTCACCTCTGAACCCCCTAGGTAAGTACCCATTTAAAGAAATAAAAGTATACACACCTTTTTATCCTTTTCACCACTCTATCCCATAAGATATTACTATGAAAAAACAAAACATCTACACAAGTTTTTCACTTTTTAGCCACTTTAACCCACAAAAAGTTACCATAAAATCCAAGTGTAATGATTAATCTGCCTACCCATGTCAAGCCATAAATTTTCCCAAGTTCTATGCCATCCAAATACTATTGCACTAGGTCAGATTTTAATGAAGAATGATCCAGCAATATATAGAGCTTGCGCTAGGTCAGATTTTAATCATAGGAAAGAAAAATTGCTCGTGCCAGGCGCCAAGGAAGATGTTCAAAAGATTTGGGTTGCCTAAATTCTAAGGCGACATGTCTAGGTTACAAAGGAAAATAAAATACCTCAGAAGGAGAAGGTCGGGCAGTGCAAGGAGAAATAGATCATGTTTTATTTGTAACAAAATACAAAATTTTGCGCGAAACTGCCCGCAGTTCAAACAGACTATTAGAAATCTCTTTGAAATTACATATTACACAAGCATTCATTTTAGCGATGATGACTAGAATTTGTTTTCTCACTTGAAGATGAGCCCACAGAAGAGACGCTCTTTTCCTTGGATGTTTATGAGGAATATGGTGATGCTCATTACTAAATGTTATAACCAAAGGCAAAGGTGAAAGAAGAGATCCATAGCATCATGGTGATCTTGCATGAAGAAATAAAAGTCTATGCATGAAAGTGGTACAAACCGACACATGGGAAGAGATCCACAACATCACGGTGATCCCTCAAGTAGAATTCAAAGTCTATGCATCCAAGTGGGACAAACCATCACATGTCATAGCGTTTATTTGACACGGGAGCATACTCCTCACATATTATCATGCAGTCATTCCAGATGAGTATTGGGTATCGTACTTCAAGAATTTCGACACCACCTCTAATGGAATTCTGACCACAACTATTATTATTGAGCACTCGATCACCATATAATTATTCCCAGGACTGAAGTACAAGACATAATTGATTAGGTCACATGTCCCAGGTAAGGATTTGGTTATTGATTTTGACATTTACATGGTTTTGCAGGACAAACTCTAGATCAACGCCAATGGGATAGCATTCACAAATCACACAACACTCTTGTGTAGAATCTAACACTGTATTCTTAACCAAATATGACAATCCTTTATGGAAAAATGAAGAGTTGTTCATCAAGCTGGCTTCAAAGAAAAATGAGAATATCAATTCTACAAAGGCAAGGCACTTTGGTATGAATCTCGACCACATTCAGCTTGCAAAAAAAGGAGTGACAAGAGCTAGTGGATTTTAATCTCATCGAGCCATCAAATGCACAATAGGAGTGCGAAGCATTTTATGTCAACAAAAGAGCCGAGCAAACAAGAGGTAAATTGAGATTGGTAATTAATTACCAGCCACTGAATCAATATTTTTTATGGCAACTTTCCCATGCCAAATAAGCTCATCCTTTTCTCCCAACTTACCAAAGCGGAATATTTTTCTAGGTTTGATCTCAAATCATGTCTTTGACATTGTGAATCCACCCGAATGATCGGAAAAAAACTAGTTTTTGCATTCCCGATCACCATTTCCAGTGGAAAGTCATGCCTTTTAGTTTAAAAAAGGCACCATTTTGTTTCAAAGGGCCATGATAAAAATATTTTACTTGTTTACATTGATGATATTTTATTGTTCAATGATACTTGGGAGGAACACTTCATTTTGCTGAATCATTGCAATCTTTAGTACGAAAAAATGGCATCATGCTTTAAGCCAAAAAAATGATTTTTGCAAAACAAGAAATTAATTTTTTTGGGCATGCATTTTTCTTATGGAGAATACACCCTAAGTCCTCATATTTCTCAAGTTCCTTTCTACTGGGTTCACATCAAATCAAATCTCATATTTTTTGGGAATAATAAATTATGTGAGAAATTTTGTTCCTAATATTTCTACATATATTTCTCCTCTCACAAAAATGTTGAAGACAAATACCCAGTCATGGGGCAAGGAACAAAATAATGCAGTTAGACAAATAAAAGAGTTGTCCTAAAGTGTCAAATTTTTGCACATTCCATCCAATGGAAAGAAAATATTTTAGATATATGCCATCAATGAATATTAGAGTGAAATTTTATTTGAAGAAGAATAAGGCCAAAGAAAAATATGTGGTTACGCTAGTGGAAGATTCAAGGATGCTGAACAAAACTAACATTCCACTTTCAATGAGATTCTTGTTGTGGTTACTACAGCTTACTTGAACCTGATTATGGATATTGCTCCTATTCAGGACTATGCGCAGAAGTTAAAGTATCACAAGACGCTGCAATAAGTTGCTCGAGATCACGACCAGGGTCAATCTAAAATGGCCCGCTCCACGAGAGATACAGGAGAATTTCGAGGCGGTTTACGTCCCCATTGCTTTGGAAGTCACCTAACTCGGAGACTAGAATTCCATCATAATCTAATGGCCAATTTTGAGAACGGACCACTTATTTAGGTTAGGGCCAGAATTTCCAACGGCAGAGTTTGCACAATAGTGGGGATACTAGCAGTATGAGACCTTTGAAGCCACATTATGGTCGATGCTCTAAGAGTCATTTTAGGCATTACTGCCAGGGTTTGAATTTGTGTTTCTCATGCGTGCAGCCTGATTACATCATGCTCTATTGCCCAGTAAGAAATCTGGGTGGTGTGACACAGTCTACGGGGTCAGTAGAAGCCTCTTTATCGATAGCACATCCTCGTGAGCAAGGTATATGACTACCGATGGAAAGGTATAGAGGTAGAGGTGGAATGCCCATGTCTAGCCCGTGTGGGCAATAAGAAAATCACATCTATGTATTGCTAGGACGTCAATATTTATAGACTTCACCAAACACGGTGATAGGTATATTATCCGCATTGTGCATTAGTGTATATGCTTTGGTAGATAGGTTATACCCTGTCGTATTGTGATGACCCAAACCGATGGGCCGCGACGGGCACCCAGTACCCTTACTCAACCAAGTACCAACGTAACATGTCTTTCTCATTACATCAACATGAGTAAGTGGGCCAGAAGGGCCGCATGAGGTAGCAAGAATAAAACATGAGAGAACACTTAACATAAAACGACCCAACCTAATATACTGACTTATACATATCACGTACATGCCTATAAGGCCAAAATAATCACACGTACACTGAACATAGGCCGACAAGGCCATACAATATTTCATATACATGACATGTGTCTAAAAGTCTCTAAGAGTACATAAACGTCATAAGGCCGGTCAGGGCCCCGACATACCAATCGATACATGTCTAAATCATACCAGCCAAATAAGCAACTCCGAAGCAAATGGAGCGCAAAAACATCTTCCTCTGAGCTGGTAACCTACTTGGAGGACTCCTAACCTATCTATCGGGACCTATGGGCATGAATGTAGTGTCCCCAGGCAAAAGAGACATCAGTACAAATAATGGACTGAGTATGTAAGGAATGAAAATCAGTAAACAATACACATGAGGGAAACATGGAGTAAAAGACTCAACATGTATATCTGAATAGCTCTGGTCATGGGTAAATGTAAATGAATGCAATGCATGAAAAGTACGGCAATAAAATCTTTCGGACTGTCATAAGACCATTATGCCTCTGATTAATATCATGAAATAGACGCTATCAACTTACGTATTTTATGAGACCCATGAACAGATGATAGAATAATATGACACATGGGAATGCAACAACATAGGCATCTCTAGTACTTCTATGCATGGAGTCATTTATGGCAGTTGTACATTAGCTCGTTTCATTCGTGTCGTATAGATCATGCAAAAAGAAAGAAGGGATAGCATTATCATTACTGAGCCGATGCTCTTGGCAATCCCTTTCATATACGTCAATTGCGACAATTATAAGGACGAATCGAAGTAGGAAAAATTCCATATGATATTCTTGAGAAAAATTGTACCGTGCCCTCTTAGAATTTCATGCTATTACATGATATAATCTCGTGTAATTTTGCCGAAACTCCCCTTCCTCTTATTGTAGAGATGCAAGCCTCATTTTGCCGAAACACCCTTCATCTCATTGTAGAGATGCAAGCCTCCTACTTAAGTTATTTAGAGAGGTTTGTAAACCATTATTTGTGTGGGCCTTACATAAGTGATGACTAAGCCACCATAAGAGTGCCATCTTGCTTCATGAAATAAGACTCATCATTTTTGATTTGATCAAACTTTGTGGCTGCCATGTTGGCGCTTGATATCCCCCTTAATATTATCCACAAAATATCTTAATTAATTTCTTAATCCCCCACAAATACAATAATTAACCAATTACCCACATAATTAAGAATTATCTTAACTTACTTAAAATACTAATCACTTTTAACATACCTCATACATCTTACTATCATAGTCATGTGGTACCTTGTATGGTACTAGTCCATAAATAATGGGAATTATAGCTCAGACCATATTTTATCCCAATTTGTCAAATTTTGATGAAACTCATTTTCTTTGATTCGTTTACCCTTTAACCTTCATGAATTTACTCATCATTTGTTTGAAATTGCATTATACTTATAATCTTCAAGTAATCTTGTCCTTGAACTGATGTCAATTATCTTACGAATAATTCAACGTACAATACTACAAGGTGTAACATCATCATAACAAATTACTGCAGAGCGTAACATCGTTGCAATAAATTACTGCGGAGCGTACCATTGTCGCAATAAATTACTGTGAAGCATAACATCGACGTAATAATGCGAGGCGTAACATCATTCCCCCTTTTAGAACATTCATCCTTGAATGTTGACTTATGCACTTATCATTTTCATAACGTATGTCTTCCAAATACTTTAATATTCTCTCCTTGCCATCTAGGCAATTGTTCTGTGAATAAATCCAAAGGCCAAGGCATTCCCCCTCAAGGCCTCTTTCTCATACCACGACTTGTCGTCGGAATCCTTCCAATCTCGTAACTGTTGCTACCTTCTATCATGCAGCCTGTAGGACTTTGTCCTTGTACGTGCGCCTATGCGAATCTTCTCTCCTTTTTCCTCCAGCTTTTAGCCAATCTCTAGGCCTCTTTGTGAACACATATAAAATTATGACAAGCTGTCCTTCTCGGCGTCTATGGCTTTACTACAACTATATAGGTCCCTCATTGTTACTGAGGTCTGCTACCGAACTCTAGGTTACTCTCGTTGCTTATCCCATATATATAAATATAAGTCCTTTAATGCTTCCTCATTACTATTCATCTTATGTATGACATCCTGATCTCATCTCATACTGTTGAACGTTTATCCATCTATTGTTGATTTGCCTTAATATTGATCCATCATCTACCACTGATAACATGACCTCTTATGTAACATTGCCGCTAGGGCTCAAGTCTCATCGGATCCACCTAGGGGTACATTATAGTATCCCAATGCGATTCACCTTACATGGGTATTTTAATCCCGTACATTTCATGAAACCATCTTCAAGTCATTACTCAATCGAAGGCCCAAACGTCATCCTTTATCTATCGCAATCACACCCTCATTCTAGTACCAGGGAAGCACTCCATCTTTTCTAAATGCTACTTGTCTTAGACTCCTTTGAGTTCATTCAGGCTATACTGAGCTTTCTATAACTTAGAGAAACCATCATCTCTCTTATTTTCACTGGCTTAGTCCCGAGGACTTATCCATTTTCGTCACCTTCTCAATTGCCCCTTCTTATCCTTACTCCTCTCTTCCTAAACCTTGTCGCTTTACCATACTTTAGCTTGCGACCTACACATATCTATTTATATTATTCGCAACCTTCCTTCAACTTGCTTGCACCATAGATTTCCTTATGTTATTGTTGAACATCAAGCGAGACATCACATCGTTTCTAACTCTTCTTTGCCTTCTTAACTAGGCCTCTCGGCACCTAGAAACCATAGGCTGGAAGATATGCCACAGACGATGCCGCTACCATTCCTGGATATTGAATCCCAGCACTTCTAGCCTTCTATCTGCCGAATGGATTATTCATAACCTTCTGCAGCTGAGTATCTTGTACGTTGTTCATCTTTACTTTACTTACCTTAAACTCTCGCATCACATCTTCTATCTCTTTCATGACCTCCCTTCCACATAGGTATAATTTACATCCACGACTTGAAGCTCTATTATAACACTTGCACCTCAGATGCATACACAATCTGGTGGGAGCTTCATAGTGACTTCTTATGAGGCTGGTACTCTTCTAAATGGCATTATCGTAGAGCCGTTATAGAATATAGTTGTTGTACTATCTCTCTTGCACCTCTGATATTAAGAGTGATTCCACTATGTTCTCAATCATGATTTCTATAATTTTCTGGGTCCAATAATCAAACTACTAATTTACTTAGTTGATGTAACTGTTTAGTTTCCTCTTCCCTATGATCAGCCTTTATGTAGGCTTAAGCTATCTTCCGATCTGCGGCTCATGGTATAGTTATTACTTTAGCCCTTCATGGACGCTATGGAATATCCATACAATCTTCTCACAGTTGAATCCTTTATCTTAGACTTGGACTCAATTCTTTCTTTTAACTTATACCAGAGTCTTCTACAACTGTATGATTGTCAACATACATGCTGCCTGGATAATACTCCGAAATCTTGAGTGATTTCATAACGTAACAAACTCTAGATCATTGATCGAATAATTCCTTTTGTTCTATTTCAGCTTTCTTTAAACATAAGCAATTACATTTCCTGGTCTTTCTGCCCCCGTGTTGCGCGCATACTTAGCTTAACTTAGTTCCCATGCATGTCGGAATTTTTGCAATTCATATGGTCTCGAATATTACTTTTGGTTTCATTTCCCGCTCATTAGCCACACTAGGTGCCACTTCCTTATGAAGTACATACAATATTATTGTGAGACTGTTGTTACAAGACCATTTCCTCTTTTGGTCACTGTGCTTAGGTTGAAGCCTTCTACCTTATTTCATCGGCTAGTCTTTCGTTGTAGTATTTAGGGAGACCTTATGGGTCTTGTAAAGTTGCAAGTTTATCACATCGTATACTTGACAGAATTTTTGATGTTCTTCCTCGCCTATAATTATCCGTTATTTCCACAACCTTATGCTTGTAGGGTTGCTCCTGAACTTAAGTTTTAACTGTCTTCCCAGTGAGACTATCTTTTATTTCTGTAACATTCATATTATACCTTTAACTACCCTAACTCTTTTTTGAATATTCCTCAAGGGTCACAATGTCGTATCTGCGAGACTGAATTCCCATGTTGGGGTTCACTATGTTTATCTTGCACGATCTGTTGATTTGTCTGTAACCTCTTTTCTAGCCATAACTAGACCCTTCCTGAATCAACTACTAACTGCTCGTTGGTCCATTCCCATATTAATATTCCGCGTAATATTTCTTCAGTTATTTCCTTTGTCTTAACTTACATCTTGCACTGGCTCTTTATCTATTAATAACATCTCGAGCATGAATCCTTACTTCCTCTCCTTGAAATCGTGTTTGCATAATATTCTAGAATCATAGCATATATGTAGGATTTGAATGAGTACAATCTCACCCCTTTCACGTTTTTATCGCATTCTTCCTTTACCATTCCATAGTTACTAGAATCACTTAATTCTGACTTAATGCCATATCACACAGTATTCCCCCCTTTAGGGGAGCACTAAGATTTAGTGCTATGATGATCTACGTATAGATGTTTTACCTTTTAATCATCGGTGATCCTTACTCACCTCGCGGTGATCCTTCAGTACCAACGATAACGAAATTCCTCACTCGCGAGGGTGACACTTAGTGTAACTAGAACATACAATCCCTTAAGATTAACTTTACTCACCTTGCTTGCTTTAGGGAAGAGTCTTCTTGAATAACCGTTAAAGGGTATTCCTCTGTCGTCCATTCTATTATCGCCGGGACGCAATCTCTGAAATTCTCATGATGCCGACTATTACTCAGTCTCTAGTTCATGTTTAGTTTATCTTGTTCATCAATCCATGCTGATTTCTTATTACTCTGGGGTCTAATTTTTCCTCTTGGTAACCACGTTAGGGTCACAAACTTATTTCTTGAAATGAGGATATGACTTTATGGCCTATACTCTTTTGTTGTCTCAAGGCCTGTCACCTCTCGTCTTTTCCTTCACTTGACTATAGACTCTGTAATACTGTCATCTTTTTAATTTACCATTGTCATCCATGTATCACATCTTACTCATAATGCTTCATTATCTCTCTTCTTATTTCCCTGCTAATATTTATGTCTATCACTTTATTCTGAAAACTCGAACAAGACATTCTTTAGCTTTTAGCTCTCCTTGCTCCATCCATTGGCTCTTCAGGTTGCATAATATTCTCTCTTTACTAGGGACAGGAGCCATACAAAGGTAATATTTATACCTTCAGGATTCCAGTGCCTATCTTTGAACATTCTAGTATTCATATCCAGTTGTACTATTCTAGAGTGCATCATCTGAGTGTCTCACAAGGATATCTATTAGCACATTTGCAATATCCTTTGGAAATGTCAACTAACACAAACAATCCATTCACCATTTTGGGTTACCCTAACCCCAGCTAGATCCTGATATCCTGCTATCTCTTATACAACTTCCGCTAGCTCCTACAGGGCATAACTAAGATCGGTGTGGCCAATTGTACATAGCTCTGTTATAGTTGAAGGTAACTCAAAAGGCTTATATTCCTCAGCTTGAATTGTAAATACTTATAATCTACCTCCTGAATCTCTCGTTGCTTTTCACCATATGGGTAGATATTCATACCTTAAGGCTCCTTATTAAGAAGCTTACGCACATGTTCTGCTGAAAACTTCACATTTACTCATTATAAGCATCATGAAAAATTGAGTTCCTCTGACTCAACTCTTCCATAGCTATATCTCTTACCTACCATCTTTTTGGATGTAGGCATTGTCGTATTATGAATAACATAGAGTTTAGGAAGTTGAGTTCTTACAACTGAGCTCTACCCCACGATCTACAGTAAGAAGAAAGAGTGACAATCTTAAATGTTCTATAGCCTCCTACTTATAAGTGTGATGCACAACACACCCATAAACAAGACGACAGAACTGCTCTGATACCACTTTTGTCACGACCCAAACCGATGGGCCGCGAAGGGCACCCGGTACCATTATTCAATCGAGTACCAACGTAACGTGTCTTTCTCATTACATCAACATGGGTAAATGGGCCAGAAGGTCCGTATGAGGTAACAAGAATAAAATATGAGAGAACACTTAACATAAAAACGAACCAACCTGATATACTGACTTCTACATATGACGTACAGGCATATAAGGCCAAAATAATCACTTGTACACTGAACATAGGCCGACAAGGCCATACAATCTTTCATATATATGGCATGTGTCTACAAGCCTCTAAGAGTGCATAAATGTCATAAGGCCGGGACAGGGATCCGACATACCAATCGATACATGTATAAATCATACCAACCATATGAGCAACTCCGGAGCAAATGGAGTGCACCAACATCTTCCGCTGAGCTGATAACCTACTTGGAGGACTCTCAACCTGTCTATCGGCACCTGTGGGCATGCAACGCAGTGTTCCCAGGCAAAAGGGACGCCAGTACAAATAATGTACTGAGTTTTTAAAGAATGAAAATCAGTAAACAATGTACGTGAGAGAAACATGGAGTAAAAGACTCAACATGCATATCTGAATAACTCTGTGAATCATTTAATATTATAATGTCATGCATATGCATATAAATGTCATACCATGCATGGGTATATGCGTTCATTACATCATCAAGCCTCTGAGGGCATCCCATGATATCATCTCGGCCACTGTGGGTAAATCATCAACTTATACCAGTTGATCAGGTGGTGGTGCATATATAGTGTCGTAACCTTTTCCTATATCCCATATACATATATTATACATATATACACGTATATAACACCATCTGGTCATAGGTCAATGTAATTGAATGCAATGCATGATAAGTACGTCAATAAAAGCTTTCAAAGTGTCATAAGACCATTATGCCCCTGATTAATATCATGAAATAGACGTTATCAACTTACGTATTTTATGAGACCCATGAACTGATGATAGAATAATATGACACATGGAAATTCAAGAACATAGGCATCTCTAATACTTCTATGAATAGAGTCATTTATGAAAGTTATGCATTAGCTCGTTTCGTTCGTGTCGTATAGATCATGCCAAAAGAAAGAAGGTATAGCCTTAACATACCTGAGCTAATTCTCTTGACAATCCCTCTCACATACGTCAATTGTGACAATTTTAACAGCGGATCGAAGTAGGGACAATTCCGTATGATATTCTTGAGAAAGATTATACCGTGCTCTCTTAGAATTTCATCTCACGCTGCTACTATATGACATAATCTCGTATAATTTTACCGAAACTCCCCTTCATCTTATTGTAGAGATGCAAGCCTCATTTTTCCGAAACACCCTTCATCCCATTGTAGAGATGCAAGCCTCCTGCTTAAGTTATTTAGAGAGGTTTTTAAACCTTAATTTGTGTGGGCCTTACATAAGTGATGACTAAGTCACGATAAGAGTGCCATCTTGCTTCATGAAATAAGACTCATCATTTTTTATTTGATCAAGCTTTGTGGCTGCCACGTTGAGGGGTGATATCCCTTTTAATATTATCCACCAAATATCTTAATTAATTTGTTAATGCCCCACAAATCCAATAATTAACCAACTACTCACATAATTAAGAATTATCTCAACTTACTTAAAATACTACTCACTTTTAATATACCTCATACATCTTACTATCGTAGTCATGTGGTACCATATATGGTACTAGTCCATAAATATCGGGTATTATAGCTCGGACCATATTTTATTCTAAATTGTCAAATTTCGACGAAACTCATTTTCTTTGATTCGTTTACCCTTTCACCTTCACGCATTTACTCATCATTTGTTTGAAATTGCATCATACGTATAATCTCCAAATAGTCTTTTCCTTGAACTGATGTCAATTATCTTACGACAAATTCAACATACAATACTACAGGGTGTAACATCGTCATAACAAATTACTGCGGAGCTTAACATCATCGTAATAAATTATTGCAGAGCATAACATCGTAGTAGTAAATTACTGCGGAGCGTAACATCAACGTAATAATACGAGGCGTAACACATATATTAATCCATTTGTTATTGGTTAATGTGGTAAAGTATGTTTTGCTACGACAACCGTTTGCGGTGTCCACGCCAGTGGGCGTGTCCGTGACATTTAGGCGAGTGTATCGAGATTGCGATGTGAAGATTTATGATCAACTTACCTTGGCCGATTTGAATGAATTAAAAATGGTAGAATTTAATGTCATTATGGGAATTGATTGGCTGGCCTCTTGTTATCCCATAGTAAATTGTTGGAGGAAAGTATTTCGCTTTAACTTTCTGGGAGATCCCGTTATCGAATGGAATAACAATGTTGCAGAGCCATAAGGGAAGCTTATTTCTTACCATAGGACCCGAAAGATGATCACGAAAGGATGTTTCTATCATATGGTATGGGTACAAGATGCAGAGGCGAAGCATCCCACCCTTCAATCGATTTTGGTCGTTAGTGAATTTCCTGATGTGTTCCCGAATGAGCTCCCAGGCATTCCACCAGAGAGGGAGCTTGAGTTTTCTATCGATATTCCACTCGATATTCAGCCTATATCTATCCATCCATACAGAATGGCTCCTGCGGAGTTTAAGGTTAACGGACTAGTTGAAGGAACTTCTTGATAAGCGCTTCATTCGACCCACCACTTCCCCGTGGGGAGCCTAAGTGCTATTTGTTCAAAAGAATGATGGTTCATTAAGGATGTGTATTGATTATCGACAACTAAATATGGTGACCATCAAGAGAAAGAATTCACTTCCAAGGATCGATGATATTGTTTGATCAATTGCAAGCTGTCAAAGTATTTTTCGAAGATCGATCTCAGATCTAGATATCATCAGCTAAGGATCAAGTAAGAAGATGTTCTGAAGACATCCTTTCGGACCAGATATGTCCACTACAAATGTCTCGTTATGTCGCGTGGCCTAACCGACGCACCAACGGCCTTCATGGATTTGATGACTCGGGTGTTTAAGCAGTATTTGGATATTTTTGTGATCTTGTTCATAGATAATATACTGGTATATTTTCAAATAGAGGCAGAGCACGGAGAGCATTTTTGAATGGTTTTACACATACTTCGAGATCACAATTTGTACCCAAATTTTCCAAGTATGAGTCCTGGTTGAATTCAATGGCCTTTCTTGGGCACATAGTGTCCAGTAAGGGTACATAAGTTGATAGTCAAAAGGCTGAAGCAATTAAGAATTGGCTAAAGCCTATAACCCATACCAAGGTACGCAACTTCCTTTGCTTGGCTGGTTACTACTGAAGGTTTGTTGAGCATGTCTCATCCATAACTGCTTCTTTGACGAAATTGATGCATAAGGAAGCGAACAATCGGTGTACTGATGGTTGTGAGGAGAGCTTCCAGGAGTTAAAGGATAGGTTAACCTCGGAACCAGTATTAAATCTTCTTGAGGGACCCAAGGGGTATGTCATATACTGTGACTCCACATAGTGGGCTTAGGCAGCGTACTATTTCAACACGGGAAAGTGAATATATATGATTCAAGGAAGCTGAGGAAACATGAGCAAAATTATCTGACCCGTGGCCTGGAGCTAGTAGCTGTCATTTTCGCTCTGAAGATATGGCGTCACTATCTATACGGAGGTCATATTAACATATTCACCGATCATAAGAGCTTGCAGTGCATATTCAAGCAAAAAGAGTTGAAGTCAAGGCAATGAAAGTGTCTCGATGTATTAAGGGACTCTAATGTTGATATTCTATACCAGCCTAGGAAAGAAAACATGGTGGATGATGCATTAAGTCGGATGTCTATGGGCATCCTGCGGTATGTGGAAGAATAGAAATTGGAGATGAATAAGTGTACAATTGCTTGACACTGGTAATGGAGGAATCACAGTTCTGAATACTGCAGAGTCCTTGTTAGTGGCCGAAGTAAAGGTGCGACAATTTGATGATCCAGCCTTGGCGAACATAAGAGGAAGCATACCCTTTCAAAAGAAGCAAGAGTTCGGGCTATCCAAGGATGGGGCCCTTAGATACAACGACCGGCTATGTGTACCGTATTTTAGAGGACTTGGAGAGAAGATCATGATAGAGATTAACAAATCCCGATATTCCATTCATCCGGGGTCAACCAAGATGTACCACGATCTTCGACAGTTATACTGTTTGAACAACATGAAAAGGTCCATTGCTGGGTACATCACTCATGTCCAAATTTCCAACAAGTTAGAATGGAACATCAAAAATCGGGAGGGTTGCTATGATGCATGGAAATTGTGACCTAGAAATAGAAGCGATCAACATAGATTTCATTACCGGATTATCATGATCATGTCAAGGGTTTGATTAAATCTGGATTATCGTGGATCGACTCACCATGTCAGCTCACTTTCTTCCAGCCAAAACTACTTTCTCTGCTGAAGAATATGCTATGTTGTATATTAAGGAAATAGTTCGACTTTATTGGGTCCCATTTTCTATCATATCATATAGAGGTGCTCTGTTCACAACTAATTATTGGAAATCATTCCACAAAGGATTAGTTACAAGGATCAACCTCAATACAACTTTCCATCAAAAACATCCATGGCCAAAATGCTCGAGGACATGTTATGGCCAATGTTCTAGACTTCAAGAGTGATTAGAAGGATCGTATATCACTCATCAAATGTTCTTACAATAACAGCTACCATGCCAGCATTCGGGTGGCACCATATGAGGCCTTACACAGACGAACGTGCATGTATCCTATAGGACGGTTAAAAGTTGGTGAAACAAAGTTATCAGGCCGTGATTTGGTGCAACAAGCTGGGGAAATGGTGAAGGCAATTTGAAATCGATTATTGACCGCTTAGAGCAGGAAACAGTCTTACTCAGATAGTCACCGGCAAAATTTGGATTATGCTATAGGAGACTAGGCGTTCTTGAAGGTTTCACTAATGAAAGTCGATGAGGTTTGGTAAAAGCGGCAAGCTCATCCCCTAATATATCAGACCATATCGAATCATACAGGAAGGTCGGTCAAAGGTCTTATAAGCTTGAGTTTCCCCCAGAATTTGAGGCACTGCATTCGGTATTTCATATATCTATGATCGGCATGTGTTTAAGTGATGTATTGTGTATCACCCCTTTTAAAGTTATTAAAGTTACATAAGATCTATCCTACGAAGAAGTTCTGGTGGCCATTCTAGATCTTCAAGTCCGAAAGCTGCGAACTAAAGAAGTGGCTTCAGTTAAAGTGCTTTGTAGGAACAATAGTAAGGAAGGAATGACGTGGGAAACAAAAGAACAAATGAAATCTACATACCCAGATTTTTCCAGGCTATGAGAGGTAACAATGAGGTAATCATGATGGGTTATGATCCAACAATCGAGGACGACTATTCCAGAGGGGGAGATGATGTTACATCTCACACCTAAATAAATCTTGGTAAGTTTGGTCTTAAATATGGCCAGTCAGCTAGCGACATATGTGAAGGGAAGGGGGATTACACGATTCCACAAGCTTGCACCAGGTGTCCCACCTGGTGTCGTAACTAACGCGGGGTGGCCCATTTTGCATGAGGACCCGACAGAGACTTCTATGTTGGTATAAAAACATAGTAAGGCTCATTCCCTCTCATCTTCTAGAAGTATCACCAATACTTGTTCTCCAAAATTACTCTTAATTCCCCTTTCAGATTTCCAAACGAATAAAGGAGAAGTCAAAGATGAGTTTGAATCTTGCAGTATTTTGCATGAAAGAGCCTAGAATCATCATTGTAATTGATATTATCTAGTTTCATCGATTTTAGGGATTCATTGAAGGCAGGGTTGATCAGCCTAGAAGCGTAGCTAGCGCTTCAATAAGGTATGTAGGGCAACTTTCTTTCTTGGCATGAGTTCGTGTAAGTTTCTTCTTCCTTCTAAATAATTCATGCACTGTAAGATTTGGTGGTTCTATGCCCCTCTAAATAATGTTGTTCCATGCTTGTATATTCTTGCCGGTAGCATTCCTATTAATGTTTAAATTGTTCCAAGGTTGTATCTTGTGATCAAGAAGCATAGTTCATTTTGAGGTTAAACTTAATATCTCTTGGAGTTGATTCTACAAACCACCACATGTGAACATGTAACTAGTTTTAGCGAGTTGCACTATATATAGTCGTATACGACAACTATTGTTCAACCACCAATCAATTGGGTACGATGTGAAATGCCAACGAGCCCTTACATGATCTGGTACAATCGAGACCTTGTGTTGCCTGGTATGACCCGAGCTCTCTATGACATTACCGAGCCTTTGCATTGCCGGGTATGATTGATCCCTTACATGGCAGGGTACAACCCAGACCTTATGAGTCTGGGTATGATATGATAAGGGAAATTAATCTTACCGAGTCCTGTGCGAGGCCAGGTACAATGTAAAGTAAGATGACCCAACGCAGGGCTAAATAAATCTATATTGTATTTAATGCAAAGAATCAGTAAGTGGCCTACTTCTTTGTATCGTTGCATCTTTATATGTCGTGGCTTCTATTGTTCATGCCCCTGGCGGTTGTCCTAGGTACCCAGGTTGAGACAATGAGATCATGTTTCCTATACTATGACTTTTATTTATATGCTTTCTTAGCTTTACATACTCAGTACATTTTTCGTACTGACGCCCTTTTATTTTGGGCATTGTGTTCATGACCATAGGTGCAAATAGACCCTGTGGCGTCCCTCCCCAATATGGTGTTGTTCGAGTTGATATTTGTTGCTCTCCACTATTTTGGAGTAGGTGTTCAACAGTAATTAGGTACTGAAGCAGATGTTATGAATATTTTGGGTACGGTGGACCCCTGTCCCGACCAAGTGGTGTAATATATATATATATTTCTTTTGATACTCTTTGAGGCTTGCAGGCTAGTGTTAGTATTTGATTGCATGTTATTTTGCTAAATAGTTATTCATATGTTAATTAAAGTGGTAATATTTCGAGTCCTTAATGGCCAGATTTTATGGATAAAAAGAATGTAAGAACTGACGTTGGTTCACATGGGCCTTCGGGCATCGTGTGCCGGTAGCACCTCCCAATGTGGGTGTGTTACAACATTCTATTTTGAGAAATAGAATTTTTGGACTACCAATTGATTGCTGCTTCAATGTCACTAGATGGTGGTTTTTCTCCTAAGGGCAAAACAACGTTCTTTTTGGAGATCTTTGGGGCATAATCTGCACCATCTTTAATGAAATGCTCAATAGGTGGAAAATCATGGATATAGACAGCGCTAACAAGGCTATACATTAGTACGTTAGGATTGTTGGGAAAAGTGGTTGCCTTGTCATCTTCCTAGCCAAGGGTTATTAGCTAGTTATTTTTCTCTACAATTTTGGCCATTCCTGAGGGTTATAGCGGAATAGTTATTCATACTTACCTGGGTGGCTGAGCAAGCCAACTGATGGGTCGCCTTTTTCATATTGTACAAGTAATTGCAAAATCTAAGTAGAAAAAGAATGCATGTGCATAGTTTTTAAAATCTACGGCCACACTTGAATTTGTTTCTTCCGCAGTTTAGGTGTTTTGGGAAACCTGATGAAGCAAGTGCATCTGCGGCTACACTTTAATTGTACGGACCGCAGAAATCTTGAAGGGGTCACATCCAAAAATGTGCGGACCGCAGATGTATTCTGCAGCCGCAAAACTGCCTCTGCACTATCGTCAAAGAGGGGCTTCTGGGCCTTTGATGTTTTATGATAAATGTATGGCCGCACTAGTAATTGTGCGGTCCGCACTTTCTATCTGCGGTCACACATCAAAAATTAGCAGACTGCAGATCTCAGTTCCAGCAGCCTGTTGTTGTTTTTGTAATTTCACTGTGTTCGCAATAATCTCCCTTGCCTACATAAGTCTTGCATATGTTGAATGATGCGTTGCAACTAACAATTTTCTTTGCTTTAATACAGGAAATGGTTCGATCGCACCGCGGTGGTGTAACTACAAAAGGAAAAGGTTAATCTTCTAAGGGTCGAGGTAGAGGTACCTTGCCCCTTGGCCAGCCGAAAACCATTAGGAAGACGGCCACAACAGGTAGACAGAGAGGTGCAGACCTCTCCTAGTCTTGTTCCTATGTCCGCTCTAGGGAAGCTTCGAAGGGAAACTCAGCCTATATTCAGGAGGAGCAGACACCAACACATTCTAGGCCATAGGGGAGATTTCATCCCATAGATGAGGCCTTCTTATCTCACAGCACTTGTGAGGGGTCAGAAAGTGCTAGCCGGACCTCTGATCTAGCAGCTGCCCCAGACACAAATGCATAGACTGTATAGAATATCCTCGATGATGTTAGAGGGGGAGATGGTACATCCACGGGTGTGGAGAGATTGAGGAAAAAGAAGATATGGGAGGTTAGGTTCGTTAGCTTGACAGCCTTCACCGACTTCCGTATGTGGTGGCCAGTATGATCCTTGACACTTGAGCAACAGTTTCCCTTGAAGGATTTGGATAAATACAACCCGGCAGTGTTGAGGAAGTTTAGAGCAAAAAAGGGGCTAGATGTGGTTTACTGAGAGAGTTGAACGTTCCAAGGTGTACCTCATCCGAAAGTTCTATGCAAATGTTTCTGTCATCAAGAAGGGGACGAAGGTGACTACACTACGCAACCTCAAGATAAGGTTTGATCAGCACACGCTAAATTCCTACTTGGGGTTTGAGGACATGGAGCTAACGGAGTACCTATAGAAGTGTACAATGAAAGAAGAAGTCTGACCTTGGCTATCAGAGATCTTAGCACCAGCAGGGCTACCAACACGATGGATCACTGTTGGGGTTCCCATTTAGCGGAACACATTGAGCTTTGAGGTGAAGGAATGACAGACCTTTTTTGTAGCAGATTGGATCCGTGCAAGAATGATACTCATCTTCCTCTTCCTCGTAATGTTCTTTTAGAATCTATCATGGCCAAGTACCCAATTAATGTGGGTGTCATTATGTCGGCCAACATTTCATTGGTAGCACAACATACCAACACGGCCTACCCTTATCCTAATGCTACCACAAAGTACCTCACTAATGTAAAGTTAGATCCAAGATCATATGACACCAAGGTGTAGACGAAGAAGCCATTTGACTGGTATTTGTTGATGGATGCGACAAACCCAAAGAAGAGAGATCAGCCTTCTACCACCACAGGCCAGTCTGACGAGCCGAGAGTGGTAGTCACCGAGACAACTGACATTCTATCTACCTCTGTTGAGCCCTTTCTATTGCTACTACTATGCCTCCGCCACCACCCTCAAGTCTTACCACAGAACCTAGGGCAGCCCCTGCTACAACTATGAGGCCGGTGCCCATGCTTACAACTCCATTATCCGCTCTACGAGTCTTTAATACATTGGCGAGTCTCAACAACTGGATGCAGGCGACTACTTCAGAGCTGTCATACATATATAGTATTGTTACAGCGTAGTCATCTATACAGGTACCACATGTCTCCAATAGTACATCACAAGTTGGTTATTAAGGAGTTAGCCAAAGAAGTGAAGAAGATGGGGAAGTCGCAGGCAAGAATGAGATCGGTTGACAAGCTCAGGAAGGAGGTGACCAGGCTTGTGATGGCTGGGGATCTACCCTTTGATATGTTACTTGACCCAGAGCAGTCCGTCCTACATCCATATGCACCATCTGCACAAGTTGCACTAGCTGACCAGTCTGATGAGACTTGCCTTGCTGCCGACACTGCTGAGGCAGTGCGTCCGGTGTTTGCCACTACCACCACTCCTAGATATGATGATGATGATAAGTTGGTTGACCTAAAGAGAGATGATGTTGCTGGGGACTCTGAGATGTCCAAGGATCCATAGGGAGTTTTCTTCGCCCTCTCTCTTTTAACTCTNATGCACTAGCTGACCAGTCTGATGAGACTTGCCTTGCTGCCGACACTGATGAGGCAGTGCGTCCGGTGTTTGCCACTCCCACCACTCCTAGATACGATGATGATAATAAGTTGGTTGACCTATAAGAGAGATGATATTTCTGGGGACTCTAAGATGTCCAAGGATCCATAGGGAGTTTTCTTCGCCCTCTCTCTTTTAACTCATATATTTTTAAGCATTAGGAACAATGCTTACTTTTATTCGGGGGGGGGGGGGGAGTTTTTTGGATTTGACATATGACACATTATGGATACATTTGGACTCTAATAATTTGATGATTCTGTTCCTTTTCTTATTTGTAGTGTATCTATCTTTACTAGTTATTGTTCATTAGCTTCTTTAATTTACCACTTTAGTTCTTATTTTGTTAATAACATCTACTTATATTTTCGTAAATAATAAGCCTTTGATTTTCTTAATGCCACAATTCTTTCCAAACGTAGTTTTTATGTGAACCGGGTGACTCGTCCAGAGGATGGATGGCGTGATAATCTTCTTGAGGGAGTAAGTCAATTTATATATGTTTAGGAAATAATAATAGTAATAATAAAAGGCATAATCAAGTCATTCTCGTAAAAAGAGTCATTCATACTTCATTTGGTACCAACACACTTAACTACGTGCTTATGATTTGAAACAAGGTTTTTGAAAGAAAATAGCTCAAGTTACTGACTTTGAGACTCTTAAGTTGACTTTGGTAATCATTGAGTGGTTTATTAGACCAAAGTGATATTTAACTTGGTTGTGGTTGTTGTAGTCTCTCGACTCTATCCTCTTTTAAGGTTTAGTTAAGTGAGGGGTGAGGTGTTCTTTCGTTGCTAGTCCAGGTACCGGTGGGAATGATCTGGAACATTTCCTGAATGTGCTTCAAGGCGAAATACTTAGTTTTCTTGGTTTGGGAAATGATTGTAGGCTTTCCTTGGTCCGTTNCAAGACAAAGCTACCCAAACTGAACCAGATAATACAATGGAAAATCTACTCTTAGCCATGACTACACTTTGTAAGAAAGTGGAAAGTATGGGCGAAGAGATACAGCTAATAAAGAAAACAGCTAGTAGTCAGCAGCATGACTCAAAAAATGCGGAGATAAGACGATCGGAAGTCTCTAAAATTCCAGAGCTAGAAGGTGACGTTGAGAAACACCTAAAAACTCATAACAGTTTGTTGAATGCAGTTGCAGGAAACAACACAGCTAGCAGTTCATCTGCAAAGAAAAAGGAAGAAATTAAACCTAGATATACAAATACAAATATGAACAATCTATTTTCAAAACCATTCATACAGAAAAATATCCAAAATACCCAGAAAGAAATATTCCTACCACCACAGATAAGTACCTACAAAGAAAGCCTAAACCAAACCAAAAAGACATACAACCATATAACCCGCACATACATAGACAACATATACAAAATACAAAACTTCCTAAACAAAAATCCAAGATCCCAAACTACCCAAAATCCAGATGAAGATTACATTACTCATTATCTAACAGGATATAATAAACTGATAGCATTACCAAATACAAATGCAAAACTAGTAGCCACCTGCTACAATTACGGATTACTAGATACAGTATATACACAGACAGGACAAGAAATAGCTACCATACCAGAAGTATACAGAGCATTTATGCAGTATAAAAGAATAACCAAAGGAACACTATTTTATATACGATTCTATTCAGCTACAGCAGAGATACTATATGAAGAAATAAAACCCATCATACAAGTCATCAAGATAGGACTTACAAGGGAGATGATAGTACCGGAAAAAATAGAGGAACAAGAAGAAATAGAAAAAATAAATATCCCAGACTTCTATGCAAATAAAAGGATCATCGGAATATCCACTATACTAAATGAACTAGCAAACAACTACCTAAACCAGAATGCTATATGGAATTATTACTCAAGAGAACAGACAATGATATATTCAAACTGCAGAGAAATACGAGAACCAGATATGGAAGAATTAAGAGTGAGGGGTGAGGTGTTCTTTCGTTGCTAGTCCAGGTACCGGTGGGAATGATCTGGAACATTTCCTGAATGTGCTTCAAGGCGAAATACTTAGTTTTCTTGGTTTGGGAAATGATTGTAGGCTTTCCTTGGTCCGTTGAAGATTTCTACTTCCAACCAATGTTGTTATCCCTAGTCAACCCCCTTTGAGCTTCTAGACTTTCTCATTTGATAACCATGATATAAGCCTTTACCCGTTTTGTCGTGATCCTCTCTTAGCACCGGAACCTTCCTTAACACCCCTATGAAATAAGTGGACTAAGGCATAATGAGTGAGAGTTGAGGAATTTGAAAAAGGTATCAAGGCACCAAAAACACAAAACAAATGATTTCTATGACAAGAGAAGGCAAGAAAAGAGAAAGAACAAAACAAAAAATAAAAAGAGGAAATGCAAGAAAGATAATAAAGGAAGGGTTGATGGATTCAAAAAGATATAATGATCCATAACGGGAGCATCGAGGGGGAAAAGGAATGAAATGCACAAGAAAGTGTGATGTCAAGTATCTCTAGCCCCCAAGAAAAAGAGAATGCATCTAAGAATTTGTAATTGAGAGCCAAGAAATGAAAATATGGAGTGCTTAAGGAAAATGTAACCACTTAACCATATGGTATACTAACCCAATCCAAAATCCTTCATTACAACCCAAAAAAAGTCCTACTTGATTTTGAACCGAGTAAGCTTACATTAGAGGTGATGTACACCAGGGGCAAGCCTATGGTACTTGAAGTCGCACTTGTGACATTCTGTTGTGAGAGAAGAGTAAACCTTTCATTGATCTAAAGATTGAGTGCTAACCTTTATAGTGAACTTGGAAAATGGAAGGTAGAGGAAGAAAAGTTTGGATTCCACCATGATCTACATGATAGAACAAGAGTCCTCGATAAGTAACGTCAATTCTTGAAGCTCAAATGCCACATTAGAACTATAGGTGCATGATATGTGTATGGTCAACTTGTTGACAATGCACGAGTGTTGTGTGTAATTGCCGGTCCCAACTGAGTATGGATGGCTTACCATTGACTCGCTTAAATGACCTTTCACTCTGAGGAGTGGGAACTAATCTATTTTCTAGAGGAAAAGCAAAGACTTATGTTTGGGGGAGTTGATAAGTGTGGATTGTGACAACTTTTTCGTAACTTCTTGCTTTACTTTTAGTCTTAAAGTGTTGATTTATGTTGCCAAAACTAATCAAAGAGTGCAAATTGAATGAATGTTGGAGATTTGGACTCTAATGAAGAAATCCATCTCAAAAAGGAGTGTTCTGGCTCACAAGGAAAGAAGGGGCGCAACTGACCAGAACTGTGGACAGCAGAATTCTCTCTACGGCCACTGATCTAGTGTAGAATCCCAGGAGTGATTGAAGAGAAGTGCGGCCGCAGAACATGGTTGCACAGACACTAATTCAAAAAGTTCATAGAGTGCGCAAAATGACCAAGAATGAAGCCTTGCCAGAAATGCGGACGACAAATGATTTGTGCGACCGTAGAAGCTGAAGTGAAGCCATAGATCAATTTGTGCGGCAGCAGAATATCCCGAAGGGCATTTTTGTTAGCAAATTTTGGGCCACTATAAATTGATGGGAATCACTTTTTAAGGTCATGTTTTGAAGTTTTCCTAACTGTAGCCGTTGTAGTTTACCATTGTGCGTAATATATGATCAGTTTTGGACAAAAACATCATAGTTTATCATTTCAATTTTATATTATGGCTTTAATTAGTATTTCTTCTTTGTTTTCTTCATTTTCTACTATGAATAGCTTGATTCTTACTAGGATTATGACCCAACCCTAGTGTGTAAACCTTATGGGCATTTAATGTAATCCTTGTTTATGATTGGCTGTTTGTTGTTTAGCCTTGTGCATGCTTTAGTTTTATAATCAATGGTTGCAAACATTGATTAATGCCTTTTTGACTTGCTCTTTACTTGAGAAAGAGGGACCTAGTCTAGGAAAACATGGCTAACAAGAAATTGGGCCAATTAAGGATTTGACCAGCTTAATTAAAGGGTTTGAATTAGAGATAGGGAAAACCCGGATTCAGCTCATATCAACTATTTAGCTTGATACCCATTTGAGCTTCAGAAAGCCAAATTGGGCAAAATCACTCTATAATCGGGAGGTATTGAGTGGGTAGCATAGATTTGAGAGCTATGATACACCCCAATTACTAAAACAATTATTAACATAATTAACCCATTAGACGAACACCTAGGTGAAGGTTACATCCCTAGGCCTTTTTACCTATTTCAAAACAACAAAAAACAATTAGTCAATTTCTAGTTTCATTTCTCTAGTTGATCACTAATAGTATAGTTTATAGAAGTAACTAGCAAAACCAACTTGATTAAAAGTGTATTTAAGTTGTTTCGTCTCCACGCATCAAGTATAGACTCTAACATCTATTGTTAGCTCCCTAAGAAAATCGACCTCGGCTCATAATTGTGTTCTATTCTTCCAACGACCTCTTCCACTCATTGTTGAGTGTGGATTGGGAGTGGATCATAGGTTGGGCAATCCGTTTCTCCATGGTTATAGTCATGTACTTCATGTGTTTGTTGTTATTCCGCATATGGTTATTGAATTTAGAGGCATCATGGCGTGAGGTATTCCATATGGACCGGTGTTCAGATTGGGTCATGCATCGCATTAGAGTAGGTTGGAATATGATCCTTTTTTCTTATTTCATGTATATTGTTCCTCTTTTGTGTGACAGATTCATAGATTTGTGCCTTGTAGTTGTATTTGATCAACTTGCAGGACGGTTCTCTTATTTGTTTTTCTTTCCATTATTGAGTACATTCGAGTTGTTGCCTATTTGGTGCACGAGTTGCACTAAATGTGGATCAAGGTAGTGCTGGTGTGGCATGTCGGTCGAGCAGGTTATGCTGGATGAGATGAGGTTATTAGAACTGGAATAAGTGCTATCCGATTTTATTATAGTATGTTGGGATGAATAACAACGTCACTAGCCAGCTTAGAATTTTGCAATGGTTCTTTTCGGGTGAGACAACTCGGAGTTTGAGCCTTTGTCATTCTATTCTCTCACATATGGTGAGAACACGAGCTGGAGTTACTGATTATCCTGCCCCCATAGCCGGTGTTGCTAGAGGCCGGGGCAGGGATAGAGCCAGAGGCCGAGGAGGAGCACGTGTTATAGCTAGAGCACCTATCAGAGCAGCAGTTGAGGAGTTGCCAGTAGCTCCTATTGGGGGACAGGCACCGGAGGTGCCTGTTGTTGCCCCTGGACTTCAGGAGACCTTAGCACAGTTCTTGAGCATGTTTGGTACATTGGCATAGGCGGGGTTGATTTCGGCCGCACCAGCTACTTCGCAGACCAGTGGAGGAGCTCAAACTTCCGTCGCCCGCACCGTAGGGCTGTGGGCTCATTTTGGTCAGGTTCCGGGTGTGGTGCCAGTGCAGCCAGGTTTTCTAGTTCAGCCCGTGATTAGGACAGCAACATCTAAGGAAGAACAACTTAGACTTTCAAGGTTTAAGAAGTATTACCTTCCTACCTTTAGTGGTTTGGCTTCAGAGGATGCATATGGTTTCCTAGATGAGTTCCAGCGTTTTCTCCACACCATGGGTATTGTGGAGACGAGTGGGGTTGGTTTTACCAGTTTTAGCTTAAGGGAGCAGCCTATCAAGGTTGGCGAACGTACGAGTTGGGTAGCATGGCCGAGGCAACTTCACTCACATGGGATCGGTTTTCATAGTTCTTCTTGAGGGAATATGTTCCTCAGACTCTTCGGGATGCCTAGCGCGTGGAGTTTGAGCAGCTGTGCCATGGCACTATGTTAGTGTCACAGTACGATGTCAAATTCAATGATTTGTCCAGACATGCACCTGCTTTGGTTTCTACAGCTAGAGAGCAAGTCCGTTGGTTCCTTGAGGGGCTCAACCATGATATCTGATTCAGCATGGCTCGAGAGTTGGAGTCGGATTTTCCATTTCAGCAGGTGGTAGAGATCGCTCGCCGACTAGAGGGCATACAGGACTAGTAGGGAGAGGACATACGGGTTTAGGAGAGAGAGGAAAGGGAGACTAAGAGGCCTCGCAGACTGGGAGGATCTACTAGTCCCTATTTTGGAGGCAAGGTACGCCATGGTAGAGGTTTTGTGGGTCAGTCTGTTCAATTTTCACTTCAGGCTTTGCGCGGTGCTTCAGATATCTATGGGTCTCAGAGTGCCCATGTTGGACAACTTTCACAGCCGCGCCACTCGAGAGGCTGCTTTGAGTGTGGAGATACTAGCCACATGGTGAGAGATTTTCTTAGACTCCGAATAGAAGTATCACGGCAAGGTATCCAGGCTATGCGTTTTGCTCGAGTTGCTGATATCACTACACCGCCAGCTTGTGGTGTAAGTCCGGCAGGTAGAGGGCGCCCAAGAGGGGGGTTCAGTCCGTTGATGTACTTTCTACGATAGGTATGAGGCCGATGCACCGGATGATGTCGTACAAGTATGGTTTTGATCTTTTATAGAGGAGCATCATTCATATTTTGTTTCGGTTCTGCTTATTGGGGTGAGTCCTCTTATGTTGCTTCACATATGGGTGAGTTTCGTGATTTTGTACTCTTCTTATGTGTTTACCCCTATTGGGAGATTCTATAGTGGTAGTCCATGTCTATCGTTTTGTTTTATTCATTATTGAGAGCTTTAAGAGTAGGAATGACTTTCTGTTACCCATTCCTGTAGGTTTTGATGTGATTTCTGGGTGGTTGGATACGATTTGTGAATTAGATGCTCTACCGGTGTAGGAGTTTAGCATGTGTTGTGAAATTGCTAGCAGAAATTGAATTAGTGGAAGGTCTCGGTTGGTATGATGTGTAATCTACTTGTGATTCAGAGCTGAGGATGGGATCTTCATGTTTGCATGAGATTTGTTATGTTTGGGCCGGGCTGCATGCCACGGTGAAGTTATATTAGGATGAGATCCTTGTGAGTTGTCCGTATACTTTGATTCTCCCTTTTGGAATTAATTCGTAGTATGCTAATGATAGGGAGTTGTGCCGGTCACGCTTGTTTGATACTTCTTTCATGTGTTCCCTCGTATATTCAATCATATTCATGTTGTGCTTATTGGGGTTTAGCTTGCGAGGTGTGTGCCCAAGTGGTGTTGGGTGTGACTTGTTTATTTGAGTGAATAATCATGGCATCTTCATGCTTCTTGCATCCTTGTCGGTGTTGTGGATGTTTGGAACAGGGTGCTAGCTGATATGACGTTAATTGCCGGTGCTAGGTTTGAGTATGGACGATTATTGTGATTAGAAATGTTATTATGGACATATGTGTAGTGTGCTAGGTTATGTGTTTGTATATGGTTAGTGTATACATAGGTTATTAAAGCTGGTTGAGGCTGATACCGTGTGTTGATGTAGGAATCAGGACTTGTGGAAACAACCGGATGGTGAGAAATTTTGTTCTGAGGCCTATTGGTATTGGTGGAAGAAGAAACCTTTAGTTGAGGTAGTGTTATTGGGATTACGTGGATTTAGGGTGATGTGGGGTCACCCGCGGGTGTATGTATGGTTTGTTCACTCAGTGATTGATGACTCCGGAACGATTAATGGCAAGGTCGAGGACGAACATTTGTTTAAGAGGTGGAGAAGGTAACGACCCGACCGGTCATTTTGCGAATAAGCGTCTTGTTTGCTGTCTTAAGGTCTCGAGCAACTTCGTATTATGTATAACGACTAGCGTGTGAGGTGCAGTTCAGATTTCAAATGATTCGGGATCAATTTGGAAGAAGGATTCTTGTTTTAGAAGCTTAAACGGCAAGAGATGACCGGAGTTTGACTTTTATATAGAGGACTCCTAAATAGCATTTTGATGATTCCAATAGCTTCGTATGGTGATTTTGGAGTTAGTTGTGCGTCTGGATTTGGATTTGGAGGGCCGTACGATAATTTGAAGCATTTTGGTGAAAATTGGAAACTTGAAGTTTTGGAAGGTTAAGAGGTTTGACCAAGAGTTGACTTTGTTGATATGAGAGTAACCTGGAGTTTGGTAGCATACCTCAGTAATGATAAATCGAAGTAAGAATTATGGTATTGTATGGCCTACTTAGATGAAGTAAAGCTGATGACGCCCCGAGGGACAACTTGACATAATTTTATATATAAACACAAAGTGAAGCCTAGAGATTGGCTAAAAGCTGGAGGAAAGAGAAGAGAAGAGTCGCATAGGCGCACATACAAAGTTAGAGCCGTACATGCTGCATGATAGAAGGTAGCAACAGTTACGAGATTAAAAGGATTCCGACTACAAGTCGTGGCGTGAGAAAGAGGCTTAAAGGTGGGAATGCCATGGCCTTTGGATTTAGTCAAAGAACAGTTGCCTAAATGGCAAGGAGAATATTAAAGTACTTAGAAGACATAAGTTATGAAAATGATAAGTGCATCAGTGAACATTTGAGAACGAATGTTCAAGAGGGGGGATTGATGTACATTCCGCATTTTCATACGTTAAAGTTTCGTCGTAAGTTAATCGACGTAAGCTCAGGAATGAGATTATTTTGAGATTATAAGTATTATGCTATTTCAAACAAGTGATAAGTAAATTCGTGAAGGAGAGAGGGCAAGTGAATCGAAGAAAATGAGTTTCGTTGAAGTTTGGCAATTTGGGGATAAAATACGGTCCGAGCTATAATACCCGGTACTTATGGACTAGTGCCATACAAGGAACTATATGACCATGATAGTATGGTGTATAAGGTATGTTAAAAGTAAGTAGTATTTTAAGTAAGTTGAGATAATTCTTAACTATGTGGGTAATTAGTTATTTATTAGATAATGGGGATTACCTAGTTAATTAAGGAATTGTTGGGTGATTAATTAGAGAAATTAGATAAGATTAGATCCTTCCCCAACGTGGAAGCCCATCACTATAATTAGTGACTCATGAATTATCTTGCAAAATGGCAAAGTTAGGTGAATTTTGGGTGGNATTAGATAAGATTAGATCCTTCCCCAACGTGGAAGCCCATCACTATAATTAGTGACTCATGGATTATGTTGCAAAATGGCAACGTTAGGTGAACTTTGGGTGGCTTAGTCTTTATGCAAATGGGGCCCACAAGTCTTAAATGTAAAGGACTTTCATATATCTTTAGGTGACACTTACGGATGGAAAATCTCAAACAAGATTCATATGACTCTTTCACAAAGTAAGATAGATTAACGTGATTTTGCTTCAGCAAGTTCATACAAGAACATGTATATACATGTAACGTGAGTTCTTCAAAAAACAAATTCATACGAGACTACGTAATGTTATGGAAACGGGATTTTGCGATTTTAAGGGAGTACAGTGCAATCCTTCTCAAGAATATCATAAGGATTGTTTCCTACTCGAGGTATGTTAAGGCTAAACCCTTCCTTTATTTTGGCATGATCTCGTAATTACAAGTGTTTGATAACGAGGCATAACGAGAAGTTCATACTCCCGAATTTATATACATTATCCTAGTCTCATAAATTATAGTATTCTCCCTATCGGGACTTCATATTTAATTGAGTATTGTCTTCTTCTAGTCAAGAGAGCAGAGAGCCTATATATACAGTATTACAGTATTTTCATTACCATCGAGCTATAATCGATGTGAAGGCCCCTATTGGGCAAACTTTGATCAGATGGTAAGTTATATACCGAGCCTACTGCGGCTGAGCGCTTAGGAGCGAGCCCAGTTGGCCGAGATATAGAGACTAGTATGACCGAGCGCCTATGAGCGAGCCTACTGCTACAGAGCACTTGTATATATGCCGAGGCTTATAGGGCCGAACAGTTATTTTACTTACTATATTGAGAGAGTTGAGTTAGTATCAGTAGGTAAGCATATCTTTAGATTATCTTTGACTCCCAGTTACTTTCAGTTATTATATTATCAGTTTAGTTTCACCTTTCAGTTATTCTGTTGCCTTACATAATTTGTATATTATTTCGTATTGACGTCCCTTTCTCTACGGACGCTGCATTTCATGTGTGCAGGTTCTGATAGACAGGCGGGTAGACCTCCTCAGTAGGTGTTGCCCGAGTTCAGCTCTATCGGTAAGATCCACGTCCTTCGGAGTTGTCGGGTCTAGGATTTATATATACATCTTGTGTATATATGTATATAGGTTATGAGTAGGTTGGGTCTCTGTTGCGATCATGGTACATACATTAGTAGAGGCTTGTAGACATATCCTGTCAGTTAGTGCAGTATGTTAGGCTTGTAGGCGTTGTATGTATATTTTATTGGTTTGTCAGTTGTAGTTGTTATGACGGCCTTGTCGGCCCAGCTTTATATTGATGTTTTGTCAGCTTTGGTATCCATTCGGTTTTATATTTTGCTTCGCAAATTGTCTTGCAATGTGGCCCATGGACAAAGTATGACATTATATGTTTAGATTCCCTTAGTCGCAAGTTGGTACGCAAGGATAGGTGAGGCACCGGGTGCCAATCTCGCTCCCCAGGTTCGGGGTGTGACAGTATGAGCGAGTTATGCTCATTTTAGTGTCTAAGAAGAGAGCTGTTGGTGGTGCTTCACATATGCGAAGTTGGGTCCACATCTGCGACCCCGCAGGTGCGAAAAATGGTCCGCAAATGCAGAAATTATAGGTGGCAGACCGCATGCGCGGAGTTTTGGACGCGGAAGCGAAATTTCCTGTGTATTAAAAACATCTGACTGCGAGTATTTAGTATTTTGAGCATATCTTGCGTTCTAGAACTCCGATTGAGGTAATTCTTGTGGCGTTCTTCTCGTCTTTTCATGGGGGTCAGTATAAAACTATATTTTTTGTATTTTAATATGATTACATAAGTTCAATTGTGAATTAATCCACGTTTTTATTGGATATGTGGGAGCTTTTATTTAAAACTTTTTTTAAAAATAATAATTGGGTTTTGAACATCGAATCGGAGTCGGAATTGGATGAAATTAGGATGGTTGGACACGTAATTGAATGGGTGTTCGTATTTTATGAATTTTATCGGGTTCCAAGGTGTGGGCTTGGGGTTGATATTTGGGTTGACTTTTTAGTCTTTTTTAAATATTGAAGCTTTATTATCTGAAATCCTTTCCTATGAGTTTTGTTTATGATTTGAAGTTTTTTTGGCTAGATTTGAGCCGTCCAGAGGTTGTTCCACTCGAGAATGACATCTTAGAGTAACGGCCTAGCTTCTTGAGGAAAGTATCTTGCCTAACTTTGTGTGGGGCAAACTACCTCTTAGGATTTGAGTCATTTGTGCTAATTGTGTCATGTGAAGGCCGTGTACGCGAGGTGACGACTACGTACTCGGGCTTATATGTGGAAATTTGACCGTTTAGTGCTCTTAGGTTCTTATGTTAATTATATGTGAAGTTGTTTTAGCATGTTAAATCCCCCATTTACTAAATTTACCCTTNTATTTTATGAATTCTATCGGGTTCCAAGGTGTGGGCTTGGGGTTGATATTTGGGTTGACTTTTTAGTCTTTTTTAAATATTGAAGCTTTATTATCTGAAATCCTTTCCTATGAGTTTTGTTTATGATTTGAAGTTTTTTTGGCTAGATTTGAGCCGTCCAGAGGTTGTTCCACTCGAGAATGACATCTTAGAGTAACGGCCTAGCTTCTTGAGGAAAGTATCTTGCCTAACTTTGTGTGGGGCAAACTACCTCTTAGGATTTGAGTCATTTGTGCTAATTGTGTCATGTGAAGGCCGTGTACGCGAGGTGACGA
>AWOL01S0008633.1:0-13710 GCA_000715115.1 Nicotiana otophora
TTTGTATTCTATTCTCTCACAGATGGTGAGGACACGTACATGTGGATCTGATGATCAGGCACTCGAACCCTCTACTAGAGTCGCGAGAGGCCGAGGCCAGGGCTGGGGCCGGGGCAGAGGCCGAGGAAGTTCACGTGGTGCAGCCAGAGCACCCGTATGAGCTTCTACAGAGGAGCCCCCAGTAGCTCCAGTTGGAGGGCAGGCACCTAATGAACCTATTGCTGCACCAGCGCTCCAGGAGACTCTAGCCCTGTTTCTGAGCATGTTCACCCCCTTACTCAAGCTGGATTGATTCCACTTGCTCCTTCCACATCTCAGGTTAGGAGAGAAGCACAGACTCCCTCCAGTTCGGGTCTGGTGAGGTTTCAGAATGAATTGAGACACCTAGTCTCAAGGATGAAAACTTCAGTTGAAAAGGTTGATCGAATGTGGACTTATGTGTAGACGACTCCGGAATGAAGTTTTGGTAGTTTCTGTTAGATCTGTTGGGTGATTTTGGACTTAAGAGCATATCCAGATTGTGATTTGGAAGTCTATAGTTCAATTAGGCTTGAAATAGCGAAAGTTGGAAATTTAGAAATTTGACCGGGAGGGGGCTTTATGGTTACTGGGCTCGGGTTGGAATTCTGGGGGTTGGAGTAGATCTGTGGTGTCATTTGTGACTCGTGTGCAAAATTTGGGGTCAATCGGACATGATTTGATAGGCTTAGGCGTCGTTTGTAGAAGTTGGAATTTCCTTAGTTTCAATAGGCTTGAATTGGGGTGTGATTCATGTTTTGATGTTGTTTGAGGTGATTTGAGGGCTCGACAAAGTTTGTATTGTGTTTTAGGACTTGTTGGTATGTGTGGTTAAGGTCTCGAAGGGCCTCGGGTGGATTTCGGATGGTTAACGGATCAAAAGTGAGATTTAATGCATTGCTAAAGTTGGGAGTTTTCTGGTATGATTGCACTTGCGAGGAATTGGCCGCAGGTGCGATGCCGTAGATGCGGCTGGATTTTTGCTGGTGCGGAGCTGGGCTGGCCTGGAGCAAGACGCAGGTGCGAGGGGGTAACTGCATCTGCGAGCCCGCAGGTCCGAGCAAGGCTCTGCAGATGCGGAGTTGAGGGGCGAGGTCTGTTTCTGCAGAAGCGGATAGTGGGCCGCAGAAGCGCCTCCGCAGGTGCAAAACTTGGAGCACAGATGCGGGCCTTAGGGATTTAAGTGATTTTCGCAGAAGCGGATGATTTTACCACAAAAGCGGTTTTGCAGGTGCGGTTATTTGGCCGCAGGTGCGAAGCCTGGGCAGTGTTTTATAAATGAGGGTTCCGAGATTTTTTACTATTTTAAACATTTCAAGCTCTGGATTTGACGATTCTTGAGAGGAATTTTGGGGGATTCCTTGAGGTAAGTCACTTGTGGTCTAATTTATTCAATAATTGTGTATCCCCATTGATTTTCGCACCTAGTTTGTGTGTATTTAAGGTGGAATTTGGGAGTTTGAGGCTAGGGATTTGGAGATTTTGAGTTGGGGAATTGAGTGACGATTTGGTTTGAGATTTTGGTAAATTTGATATGGTTGGGCTCTTGGTTGAACGAGCTTTCGGGTTTTGTGACTTTTATCGCATTTCAAAACGTGTGCCTGGGGACTGGCTTTTGAGTCGACTTTTGACTTTTGATTAAGAGTTTAGTATTTTTTTATGGAATTGATTCCTTTAGCCCGTGTTGATTGTATCGCATTGTTTGTTGCTAGATTCGAGACATTCAGAAGCCGTTTCGCGAGGCAAAGGTTGGTTGGAGTCGATATTTGCTCGGATTCAGGTAAGTAACATTTCTAAATTTGGTTATGAGGATATGAATCCCCGTATTATATGTCATGTGTTTGGTTTTGGAGGTGACGCACATGCTAGGTGACGGGCGTGTGGGTGTGCACCGTAGAAATTATGACTTGGCCCATTCCATGGAACTGTATAGTTGAATAATCTATTGTTATTCGTATATTCGTCTTGTGATATAGAAATTGAGTTGCAAATCGGGACCCTCGAAGGTCGTGTTACATGTTGAATTATCTGCTAAATTACTGTTTTGCACTCAGTCACAGTTTTACTTGCATATCATATCTCAGTCTCTATTGTTCTTTGTTGATATATCATATCATTTCTGTTTGGGCTGATTTTCATGATTACTGAGAGCCCGAGAGACTGGAGAGGTTGGTGACTGAGTGAGGTCGAGGGCCTGATTGTGAGGATACTTATGGGATCGGACTGCATGCCGCAACATGTTTTATTGATTTGCGCCATGATTGGCTTGTTATAGAGCTTGGGCTGAAGGAGAGTCTATACACACCCCCAGTGAGTGCAGGTACCTACTAAGTACGAGTGTCGAGTGCCAAGTGCCGAGTGCTGAGCGACTAAGATGATGAGTGACTGTGAGGTTGGAGTGTACGGGAGGACTGAGTGGCTTTTTCTGTGAGATTATGCATTTGATTCCATTGCTATTGTACTTCAGCTGACATATATCACTGTCATGAAATTTCTGAAAGATATTATATCCTGTTGCAATTGAACTTGACATGAATTAACCGTTTTGGCCTTAATTGTCGAACTTGGAAAGCATGTTTATCTTCCCATGTTGTAATTTCTATAATTGAACTATATCCGTAAAGCTCGTCACTATTTTAAGTCCACTATTTAGTCTTGTTACTTATTGAGTTGGTACTCACGCTACACCCTACACTTTGTGTGCAGATTCAGGTATTTCTGGTCACGGTGGGTGTTGATTTCCTTACATAGCTTGATCGTTGGAGATTCCAAGGTAGCTGCCCGGCATTCGCAGACCTTGTCTGTCCTTCCCTATCTTTCTGCTTTATGTATTTAGTTTTAGTTTTTCACAAACATTTCTTCTAAACTTGTGTTGTATAGACGCTCATGTACTTTGTGACCCCTCAATTTTTGGGAACTTTTGCGTTGAGTTTTGGGTTTCTACCCTATTTATCAGAATTTTTATTAATTAAACTGCTTTAATTAATTTTATGTTAAAAGTGTTGGAAATATTTTTAAATGTCGGCTTGCCTACTACCACGTTAGGCTCCATCACGACAAGCTAGGTTTTGGGTCGTGACAAGTTGGTATCAGAGCCTAGGTTACATAGGTCTCACAAGTCATGAACATGTGTAGTAAAGTCTTGCGGATCGGTACAGAGACGTCTGTACTTATCTTCGAGAGGCTGTCGAACCCTTAGGAAACTTCAAATTATTGTATTCTTGTCGTGCGAATTTGTTGATTCCGGTCACTAAATATTTGTTTTTCTATTCTCTCACAAATGGTGAGGACACATGCTACCAGGCAGGACGGATAACCACCATTACCACCAGCTATGTCCACGAGAGGCCGAGGTCGCGGTAGGGGCAAAGGTGCAGCTCGTACAACAACTAGAGCAACACTTGCAGATCCATCAACTGTTTCAGCTCAGGAGCAGGTTCTGGATGTGGTTGAGCCAGCAGGGCCAACTCAATCACCAGCTGTGCCCATTGTGATTCCAGGCCTTCAGGAGGCTTTGGCCTAGATATTGACTATTTGCACTGGCCTTGATCAGGTGGTTCCAGCTCAGGCCGCACCAGCCCCTTCTCAGGATGGGGGAGGTACTCATACCCCAGCCGCCCGTACTCCAGAGTAGGTGATGCAGGGACTTCAGACACTGGGGGGTACTACCATCCCAGCCGATTGCAGTTGCTCAGGCATAGGTGGGTTCCGTTATGACTGATGATGAGCAGCAGAGACTTGAGAGGTTTGGGAGGCTCCAACCTCCATCATTCAGTGGGGCTGAGTATGAGGATGCCCGGGACCTTTTGGACAGGTGCCAGTGGATTCTTCGCACGAAAGGTATTCTAGAGACCAGTAGGGTGTGATTCACTACTTTTCAATTTACTTGGGCTGCCTTCCGATGGTGGGAGGCCTATGAGAGGCACAGGCAAGTCGGTGCAACACCACTTACATGACATGAGTTCTCCGTTCTACTCTTGGAGAAGTTCGTGCCACAGTCTCGCAGCGAGGAGCTGCGAAAGCAGTTTGAGCAGCTTCATTAGGATGGCATGTCTGTGACCCAGTACGATATGAGGGTTTCAGAGTAGGCTCGTCAGACAGTTTGGTTCGTTTCCACGGATAGAGAGAGAGTATTAGGAGGTTCATTGGTGGCCATACATATCAGTTACAATTTGTTATGACTTGGGAAAGGGTATCTAGTGCTATTTTCGATGAGGTGGTTGATATTGCTCGGTAGATAGAGATGGTCTATAGCCAAGAGCATGAGGATAGGGAGGCTAAGAGGCGATAAGGTGGTTTTCACGGATAGAGAGAGAGTATTAGGAGGTTCTGGATGGTAGTCCTACCATAGTAGGGGTGATCTTTATAGGCCTGCTTAGATGGCTTGTCCAGCTCACCGTGGTGCATCATCCAACCATGGTTCATACAGTGCTTGTCAGAGTCAGTCATATCTCAATGCCCTTCTAGCTCAGAGTTCGTCCCATGCTCCATCAAATTAGGATTCGTCTATGCCAGGACATTCTAGCAGTTACTCAGGTACTAGGGGCCCGATTCAGTCCCCACCACTACCACTTCCGGGGAGTTGCTTCGAGTGCAGGGAGTTTGGGCATATATGGAGATAGTGTCCTCATTGCTCGGGAGGTCCAGTGCAGTAGAGGAGTCGGGCTGCAAATGTCGCACTAGTTACTTCACCACCCGCCCAGCCAGCTCGAGGTGGGGATCAGTCAGCTAGGGGTCACCCAAGAGGGGAATTCGATCAGGTGACGGTTAGGCCCGATTCTATGCTATTCGTGCCAGACCAGATGCTGTTGGTTCAGATGCAATGATCGCAGGTATTGTCTTAGTATGTCATAAGGACGTTTCTATATTATTTGACCCTGGTTCCACTTATTCGTATGTATCATTATATTTTTCTCATTATCTGGATATGCCCCCTGAGTCCATAACTTTATCAGTTCATGTATCTACACAGTGGGCGATACTATTATTGTGGACCGCGTATATAGATCGTGTGTAGTGGCTATTGGGGGATTGGAGACTAGAGTTGATCTCGTATTGCTTAGTATGATTGATTTCGATGTGATTTTGGGTATGTATTGGTTGTCAACATGTTATGCTGTTCTGGATTGTCACGCTAAGACCGTGACGTTGGCGATGTCGGGGTTGCCAAGGATTAAGTGGAGAGGTTCTCTAGACTATGTTTCTAGCAGAGTGGTTTCATATTTGAAGGCCTAGCTGATGGTTGGGAAGGGTTTTGTTTTATTTATCTTATTTGCCCTTTGTGAGGGATGTTAGTTCTGATACTCCTTCTATTGATTCTGTTCCGGTGGTGTGAGATTTTCAGGATGTGTTTCCTGCAGACTTGTCGGGCATGCTGCTCGACATGAATATTGACTTTGGTATTGACTTGGTACAGGGCACTCAGCCCAAATCTATTCCACCGTATCGTATGGCACCAACTGAGTTATAGGAATTGAAAGAGCAACTTCAGGAACTTCTTGATAAGGGGTTTATTAGACCAAGTGTGTCGCCTTGGGGTACACCAGTTATGTTTTTGAAGAAGAAGGATGGTACTATGCGGATATGCATAGTCTATAGGCATTTGAACAAAGTTACAATCAAGAATAAGTATCCTTTTCCACGCATTGATGATCTATTTGACCAGCTTCAGGGAGCGAGGATGTTCTCTAAGATTGACTTGAATTATGGGTATCACTAGTTGAAGATTCATGACTCGGATATTCTAAAGACAACACTTAGAACCCGTTATAGTCATTATGGGTTCCTTGTGATGTCTTTTGAGCTGACCAACGCCCCAGCAACATTCATGCATCTGATGAACAATGTATTTCAGCCTTATTTCGACTCATTTGTCATAACGTTCATTGATAATATCCCGGTGTACTCTAGTAGCCAGGTGGAGCATGCCCAATATTTGAGAGCGGTGTTGCGGTGGTTAAGGGAGGAAAAGCTTTATGACAAGTTCTCCAACTGTGAGGTTTGGCTTAGTTTGGTGGCGTTCTTGGGGCACGTGATGTCTAATGAGGGGATTCAAGCGGATCCGAAGAAGATTGAGGCAGTTCAGAGTTGGCCCAGACCATCCTTAGATACATAGATTCAGAGCTTTCTCGGCTTGGCCGATTATTATCGTCACTTCGTGGAGGGTTTCACGTCTATTGCCTCGCCCTTGATCAAATTGATCCACAAGGGTGCTACTTTCAGGTGGTCAGATGAGTGTGAGGAGAGTTTTTAGAAGCTCGAGACTGCCTTGACCACAGCTCCAGTTCTAGATTTTCCTTCAGCTTTAGGCTCTTATACAGTGTATTGTGATGCTTCTCATATTGGTATTGGGTGTGGCTTGATGCAGGAAGGTAGAGTGATTGCTTATGCTTCACGTCAGATGAAACCCCATGAGAAGAAACCTTGTTCATGACTTGGAGTTGGCTGCCATCGTTCATGCATTGAAGATTTGGAGGCACTATATCTATGGTGTGTCTTATGAGGTATTTACAGATCATCGAAGTCTCCAGCATTTTTCAAACAGAAGGATCTAAACTTGAGGCATCGGAGATGGTTGAAGATGCTAAAGGATTATGACATCACCAGTCTGTATCATCCCGGGAAGGCCAATGTGGTGGCCGATGCCTTGAGTAGAAAGGCGGTGAGTATAGGTAGCCTTGCATTCATTCCTATTGGTGAGAGACCTCTTGCAGTTGATGTTCAGGCCTTGGCCAACCAGTTCGTGAGATTAGATGTTTCAGAGCCTAGTAGGGTTCTAGTTTGTGTGGTTTCTCAGTCTTCCTTATATGATCGCATCAGAGAGCGCCGATATGATGATCCTTATTTGCTTGTCCTTAAGGACACGGTCCAACACGGTGATGCCAGAGATGTTACTATTGGGGATGATGGAGTGTTGAGGGTGCAAGGTCGAATTTGTGTGCCTAATGTAGATGGGCTACGTGAGTTGATTCTTGAGGATTCCCACAGTTTGCAGTATTCCATTCATCCAAGTGCCGAGAAGATGTATCAGGACTTGAGACAACATTATTTTGTAGAGGAGAATGAAGAAGGATATAGTGGAATTTGTAGCTCGGTGCCTTAACTGTCAGTAGGTGAAGTATGAGCATCAGAGACCGGGTGGATTGCTTCAGAGGCTAGAGATTCCAGAGTGGAAATGGGAGCATACCACAATGGATTTTGTAGTTGGGCTCCCACGGGCTTCGAGGAAGTTCGATGCTATTTGGGTGATTGTGGATTGGCTAACCAAGTCCGCCCACTTCATTACAGTTGGGACTACTTATTCTTCAGAGTGGTTGGCTGAGATTTACATCAGCGAGATTGTTCGCCTTCACGATGTGCAAGTGTCCATCATTTCAGATAGGGGAATGCGGATCAGAGTTTTGGAGAGCCGTGCAGTGAGGGTTGGGCACACAGGTTGAGTTTAGTACAAAATTTCACCCTCAGACGGACGGACAGTCCGAGCGCACTATTCAGATATTGGAGGATATGCTACGTGTTTGTGTCATTGATTTTGGGGGTTCTTGGGATCAGTTTCTACCGCTCGTGGAGTTTTCCTACAAAAACAACTACCGGTCGAGCATTCATATGGCTCCGTGTGAGGCTCTATATGGGAGACAGTGTCAATCTCCGTTGGGTTAGTTCGAGCCTGGGGAGGCTAGGCTATTGGGCACTAACTTGGTTCAGGATACTTTAGACAAGGTTAAATTGATTCAAGATCGGCTTCGCACGGCACAGTCCAGACAGAAGATTTACGCTGATAGGAAGGTTCGTGACATTTCTTTCATGGTTCAGGAGAAGGTAATGCTCAAGGTGTCACCCATGAAGGGTGTTATGAGGTTTGGGAAGAAGGGCAAGTTGAGCCCTCGGTATATTGGGCCTTTGGAGGTACTTCAGAGGATAGGAGAAGTGGCTTACAAGCTTGCCTTCCCGCCTAGTTTGTCGAGTGTGCATCCAGTGTTTCATGTTTCTATGCTCTGGAAGTATGTCGGCAATTCGTCTCATGTTGTGAATTTCGTCACGGTTCAGTTGGATGGTGATTTGACTTATGATGTGGAGCCGATGGTTATTTTGGATCGGTAGGTTCGAAAGTTGAGGTCAAAGGACATAACATCAGTGAAGGTGCAGTGGAGAAGTCAGTCAGTTGAGGAGGCTACTTGGGAGACCAAGCGGAAGAAGCAGAGCATTTATCCACGCCTATTTGAGACTCCAGGTATGTTTCTAGACCCGTTCGAGGATGAACGTTTGTTTAAGAGGGGGATGATGTAATGACCTAGCTGGTCATTTTGAAAGTTATAGCCCTGTTCCCCCATTCACTGGTCATTTTGTACTTTATAACTGCTATGTGACTTACCGGGGTAGTTGGTTCACGTCCGGTGAGTTTTCGAAATGAATTGAGATACCTAGTCTCAAGGATGAAAACTTAAGTTGAAAAGGTTTATCGGATGTGGACTTATGTATAGACGACTTCGGAATGGATTTTTGGTGGTTCCGTTAGCTCTGTTGGGTGATTTTGGACTTAGAAGCGTGTCCGGATTGTGATTTGGAGGTCTACAGTTGAATTAGGCTTGAAATGGCGAAAGTTGGAAATTTAGAAGTTTGACCGAGAGTGGGCCTTGTGGTTACATGGTTCCTATTAGTATTCCGGGAGTTGGAGTAGGTCTGTGGTGTCATTTGTAACTTGTGTGCAAAATTTGGGGTCAATCAGACATGATTTTATAGGTTTCGGCGTCATTTGTAGAAGTTGGAATTTTCGTAGTTTCAATAGGCTTGGATTGGGGTGAGATTCGTGTTTTTGATGTTGTTTGAGGTGATTTGATGGATCAACTAAGTTTATATCATGTTTTAGGAGTTGTTGGTATGTTTGGTTGAGGTCCCTCGGGGCCTCGGGTAGATTTCGGATGGTTAACGGATAAAAAATGAGACTTAGTGCATTGCTGAAGCTGGGAGTTTTCTAGTGTGATCGCACCTGCAAGGAATTGGCTGTAGGTGCGATGCCGCAAATGCGGCTAGATTTGCACAGGTATGGAGCTGGGTTAGGCTGGGACAGGATGCAGGTGCGAGGGGGTAATCGCATCTGCGAGCCCGTTGGTGCAAGCAAGGCTCCGCAGATGCGGAGTTGAGGGGCGAGGTATATTTCCGCCTCCGTAAGTGCAGAACTTGGAGCGCAGATGCGGGCCCTGGGGATTTAAGTGATTTCCGTAGAAGCGGATGATTTTACCGCAAAAGTGGTTCCGCAGGTGCAAAAAGCCTGGGCAGTGTTTTATAAACGAGAGTTCCAAGATTTTTCACCATTTTAAACATTTCAAGCTCGGGATTTGGCGATTCTTGAGAGGATTGTCGGGGTATTCCTTGAGGTAAGTCACTTGTGGTCAAATTTATTCAATAATTATTTTTCCCCATTGATTTTCCCACCTAGTTTGTCTGTATTTATGGTGAAATTTGGGAGTTTGAGGCTAGGGATTTGGAGAGTTTGATTTGGGGAATTGAGTGACGATTTGGTATCGGATTTTGTTAAATTTGGTATGGTTAGGCTCGTGGTTGAATGGGCTTTCGGGTTTTGTGACTTTTATCACGTTTTGAGACATGGGCATGGGGGTCAGCTTTAGAGTCAACTTTTGACTTTTGATTAAAAAAGGGCAGCCTAGTGCACTAAGCTCCCGCTATGCGCGGGGTCCGTGGAAGGGCCTGTAGTACCCCAAAAAATTTTGAAGTACTTAAGCGCTATTAAGAAAGTTGATGTGCACTAATTATATTATTTTATGTGTAGAGGTGGGCTATTAATATTATAGATATCAATTTGATATGATAATGAGTGTACGAGTCATATTATAAGTGGGGTGGGGTCTAAGGTGATCCCTAAGTCTAAGTGAAATTAGAAATTTCATGATAGACTAAAGTTTCAAATGGGTACGCACAAGACCAAACTTTGGACATGCATATCTACATATATATAAGGGGGTATGTGATATATGACCGATAAAATTAAATCCTTTGAGTCTAGTTTCTAACTCTTCAAACCGTTCGTCATTTGGACTCTCCTACAAGAAGTTATGACCAAATTACTAAAGGTTGGCATAATGCAATTCTGCTGCCAATTCTGCGACCGCAGAAGTGGTTATGCGACCGTAAAATGGTCGCAGACCTGTTCAGTGAAGCCTATTTCCGGGCATCAATTTTACAGTGCATTGTGCGACCCGCATATTAATTTTACGGTCCATTATGCGACCGCGAACCTGAGTTCGGAGGGTTAATTTTCCTATTTTCATAACCCGACCTCATTTTGATAAATAGCCTTTGGGGCTTATTTTGGGGTATTTTTCTGAGGGGTTTAGAGAGAGGTAAGAGAATTTTAGAGAGAGAAGGAGGGAACCTAACATTCTAATAATCCAATCTTGCACCAATCTTCAAGAATCAAGGAAGCCAATCACAAGATCTTCATCTAAGAGATAAGATTCAAACCCCTAATCTTCAATTTTGAGTTTGGGGCAAATGATTGGTGATTAGGAGTATGATTCTTGGGTGTAAGAGTATTATGTATATATTCTTATACCAATAAGGTTTGTGTGAATATTGTTGAGCTCAAATAAGTAAAGATTGGGTTGAGGAGTGAAGCAAATCTTGTAAAAAAACCTTGTAGTTAAATTTACACACCTAGTGTTTGATAAAATGCTCAAATGAGCTGAAACCATGAATACCTTCCTAATTTGTGTTCAATTTTGTTATGTCTCAAAATAGATTGGGATTGATAGAATTTCCAGAATGTTGTAGTAATTTAAGGAAAGCTCAAAGCCAGGTATGTTGGCTAAACTTCTTTACTAGAATTGAATTCCATGATATTCTTGTAAGTCCCGAGTTATTCTTTATAAATCAACTATTCCGAATAAACTTTGTGTTGAAAGATATATGTTCAAAATGTATTCTGGATGCTCTTATCATATGATATTATCCTTCGGGAATGTGTTCAAAGTATGAGTTGGGTATAAAAATATTATGACTCCAAGTAGTGTTTTAAGTGAAGGCTATTATGTCAAATTGTATAAGAAGTCTCAATGTGCTTAAGACTCTTAATTGCTCATAGGTGTACTAAAAGTCGTGATTAGAGATTCGTTTTTGTCGATATTCTATAAACATGCTTGAAAGTGAAAGTAGTGAGTTGGGGATATAAAATATGAACACCGTGCCAAGAATGAAAGTTATACTTGTGGCCAATAGCGCCAACGAAATAAAATGATGTATGAAGTATTACGAAATGAGCCTTGATTCAACTATTCCAAATTAAATATGAAAATAGAATTATCCAAAAACTTATGTACTCAAGTCATGTCCAAATATGGTTGTTCGAACTAATGCTATGCTTGGTAGGTATTTCCAATATGTTTTGAGCTCTTACATAATCATGAGTTGAAATGGTGTATTGCCCTTTTGGGGAAAAGTATTTCAAGAATAAATGGTGTGTTACTCATTTATGATTTTAACTTGTGCTTTAATTGCCAATCATTTTACTCCATTTCTTGGAAAGAAATCCATTGTGTTTAAAGTCTTCATTGCCAATGAACCTAAAATTGTGATTTCTGGAATATTGTATATGTTGATATTTATGATGATGATCCATGAAAGGAAAGATATGAATGTGTGGAATATGAAATACGGCCATTGTACCATGAAAAAAGAATCATATGTATGGCCAAGAGAGCTAATAAAATAATAATGCTGTAAGTGGTTGAAAGTACGGATTAAGTGATATATGGTGTGAAAGGCTATGAGATGTACGTATTTGTACTTTTGTTTCCAATGTGTTATAAATTCCTATGTTCTTGCGAGTAAAGACTATGATGTTCCTAAATGTTCTAAATGCTCTTAATGTTGTATGATCACCCATAGCAAGTACAACTAAGTGATAGTATGAACATAAAATGTGATCGTTGCCTAAATGAGAATTATGAAGTGTTGTATGTCTCAATAGTTTCAACTATATTTCTATGCTTCCGAAATAATGTATGTAAATGACTTCGATTGTTAATTCCCCAAGAGTCATGAACCTAGATAATGACCTCAAGATGTCAAGAAAGTGAATAATGAGATGGAAGGGAGATGTCCTTTGTTAAATGATGATGAACCTTAAGAAAAGGAATTGGGCCCATGTGCCATTGAAATCGACTTATTGATTTACCATGCATGTGCTAATGTAATGAGTTGTGTTTCTCCATGATGAGCATGAACATGAAGTATTCCAATGATATGAGAAATTACGACCTTAAATGTAATGACAAATTATGTCCCTTTGAGTTTATATATGGTATTGTGATTAGGATTACACCTCCACCTTCATACATTGGGGTGAGGCGGGAAGGCCGCTTTGTGTAGAATTTTGGTATTGTGGAATACACCTCCACCCGCATATATTGGGGGTGAGGCGGCAGGACCGCTTTGTGTAGGGATTGTGGTATTGTGGAATACACCTCCACCCGCATATATTGGAATGAGACGGAATGTCCGCTTTGTGTAGGGATTGTGGTATTGTGATACACCTCCACTGCATATATTGGGGTGAGGTGGCATGACCACTTTGTGTAGGGATTGGGGTATTGTGATGCACCTCTACCTGCATATATTGGGGTGAGGTGGCAGGATCGCTTTGTGTAAGGATTGTGGTATGGTGATACACCTTCACCCGCATATGTTGGGGTGAGGCGGCAAGGCCACTTTATGTAGAGATTGTGGTATCGTGATACACCTCCACTCGCATATGTTGGGGTAAGGCGGCAGGGCCGCTTTGTGTGAAGGCGGTTATAGAGGATCCCCGAATTAATATCTATAAATTTGAATGGAATCTCTTGATAAATTTGCTTGATGTTAACGACTATCTAAGCCCTTTTACTGTTACCATGATTCATCATATTCATGTTGTATTTTCAAGCCCTTGAATATATGTATTTGTATTGTGTAAGTGAACACTGTGAACGGCCTATGAAACGCATAAGTGTATTCTATATGTGATACTGTGAACGGTCTATAAGACGCATAGGTGTATAATATGATATGTGAACACTAAGGACGATCTATGAAATGTATATATGAAAAATAAGAGAGGAATGTGCCATTTATATTGGCCTTGTTTGTACAGTTTGTTACAATTACATTATATTATGTATTCCACGTATAGTTCATATGGCGCAGTTGATCCTAAAAGAAGGTTAGAATGATGCACGTATAATAAGACTTGAAATGTGATTCTATTGGAAGTTTCATAGTTTCTTGATGTAGTTTATTTGCCTCTTATTTGAGTTACCGTATTTTCATTTGTTGTTTTGACTGCCTTACATACGAGTACTATTCTATGTGTACTCACGTCCCTTTTGCCGAGAGAACTGCATCTTTTAATGGATGCAGGTATACTTCTACAGGATGATATGGACCTTTGATATGGATCTTCTTCACTACTCAGCTTATGGTGAGCCCGCTACAGTTCTAGTGGGTGTTTGGATCTAGTTAATTTTATATATATAAGTATCTATTGTCATAGAAGCTCCATGTATACTATGGGTCATGTAATTAAAGAATTGAGTTTTGTCATGTATTTATGTTCACAGTATTTACAACTATTTATAGAGCTGTGTAACCACCACGAGAAAGAAAATATGGGCCATTGAGCCAAATGTATTGAATATGAAA
>AWOL01S0008634.1:0-11067 GCA_000715115.1 Nicotiana otophora
GGGCATGAGTACACCACAATGGTACCCAGTAAGTGCCAAGCCTAACCTCGGTCGAGTAGTGAGAAGGTCAGGTCAAGGCCCTACCGGAGTAAATATAATAAATTAAACAGTAAAAGTTATAAGTAAAATTTACGGTAACACAGTTAAAGAAACTCTCAAAAATTTAACAGTTAAGGGAGTCCTCGACTCAGAACAAGGGAAACACAGTGGGGAATCTCCCGGGATACCGTCCCGTAGTTCCGAATGAATATGCAGTACAGAGGGATCTCTCGGAATACGTCCGTAGTCCCAAGTAAATATGCAGTGCTGGGGGATCTCCCGGAATACGTCCGTAGTCCCAAAGTAAATATGCAGTGCTGGGGGATCTCTCGAAATACGTCTGTAGTCCGAAAGTAAATATGCAGTATAGGGGGATCTCCCGGAATACGTCCGTAGTCCCAAAGTAAATATGCAGTGCTGGGGGATCTCTCGAAATACGTCTGTAGTCCGAAAGTAAATATGCAGTATAGGGGGATCTCCCGGAATACGTCCGTAGTCCCAAAGTAAATATGCAGTACATGGGGGATCTCCCGGAATACGTCCGTAGTCCCAATTTAAATAAGCAACGCAAGATAAAATGGCAGGTATGGCATCGAGTTATATAGTTTATACTGAACACATATAAATAAAGTAGGGGCTTAACTAAGCATGGCATACAGAATGTCAAATAGGCAGTTAAAATACGTAAGCATGCTTCTCTAGCCTAAGTTTAACAATTAAACGTATTAGTGCAATTTAATAAGGAAAAACAGTTTATGATTTAGAAGGGGAAAATGGGATTTTTGCAATAATAGCCCATGTACGTACTCGTCACTTCACGTACACGGCGCCCACACATCAAATAATATCAAACATCTTAATGAAAAGTCCCCAACACAAGGTTAGGCAAGCCACTTACCTCGAACCATTAAAATCACCTCGATAACACGTTCTTGCCACGAGTATCTGACTCCAAATGGCCAAAATCTATTCAAATAAATTACATAATGTAAATATAACTACAAGTAACTAATTTAGTTAATTAATGCGAAGCTAAAGCATGAAATTAGGAAAAACGCCCAAAACGTCTCCCCGGGCCCACATCTCGAAATCGGGTAAAAATTACAAATTATGAACACTCATTCACTCACGAGTTTACTCGAACAAAAATCATCTAAATCCGACGTCAAATTCCCATTCAAATCTCAGATGTTCAATTGGAGAACCCTTTTCCCCCCATTTCCAAACTTCTACCCTCAATCTCCTTAATTAGATGAGGAAAACAACAATAGATAAATGTATTATGATCAAAATAGAGTTAGAATTAGTTACCCAATAGTTCTCCTTAAAAACCCCTCGATACATCATCTCCCACCGAGCTCTAAATCGAATTTTGTGTTATGAAATTTCAAACCCTCGAAATGCTCTTTTCTGCCCAGCGATTTCCGAACCTGCGGACCTAGGACCGAACCTGTGGTCACGCACCTGCGGACAATCCATCGCAGGTGCGAAGTCTACTTACTTGGGCTGGGTCTGCACCTGCGCGCATGAGTCCGCACCTGCGGATGTGCTTCTGCGCTCAATTGTTCGCTTCTGCGGAACCTTGGGTCCTTCACACCTCCGCATCTGCGACTGCCCATCCGCAGATGTGGCTCACTCGTCGCATCTGTGACCACTGACTCCCTGGCCTAAAAGTGCATCTGCTATCCCAGCCTCGCTTTTGCGAGGCCGCACCTGCGGACTCCCCACCGCAGGTGCGAAAACACCAGAACCAGCAACTCCAAAATTTCCTCTAAGTCCAAGTTCATTCCCATCCGAAACACACCCGAGGCCCCCGGGACCTCAACCAAATATACCAACCAATCCTAAAACACCATACGAACTTAGTTGAGCCTTCAAACCACGTCGAACAACACCAAAATCATGAATTAAGCACGGATTCAAGCATAAGAATTTAAAATTTTCCAAATTCTACAAACGACGCCGAACCACAACAAATCTAGTCTGAATGACCTCAAATTTTACACAAAGGTCACAAATGACATTACGAACCTACAGCCACTTTCGGAATTCCATTCGATCTCGATATCAAAATTTTCACTATCGGACGAAATCGCCGAAAAACTAACTTTCGCCAATTCAAGCTTAAATCTACTACAGACCTCCAAAACACATTCCAGACGCGCTCCTAACCCCAAAATCACTCAACGGAGCTAACAGAGGCGACGGAATTACATTCCAGATCCGTCTTCACATAGTTCCGACTACGATCCAAACTCTAAGGCTTAAACTCACAACTAAGGACTAAGTGTCCCAAAACTCCCCGAATTCCATAACCAAACACTCCGGCAAATCCCAAAAGCAGAAACAAATATGGGAAAAGCAGATATTAGGGGATCGGGGCTCAAATTCTCAAAACGACCAGCCGTTTCGTTGCAATGCCATTTCGGGAAAAATAATTTCTTTAATAATTAAATGTGAAGGCTCCCACGGTGATATAAGAAAATGAGATATTGTGAATTTATTTATGATTTGGGACTACAAGGCGGTACCTCGGGAGTGCCCTGTTGATATTTCTTTATTTATGTTCCTCTCTTGGTGATTCCGTTTCATTGAATATGTAAATTCTTGTCTTCTTCCGTAATGTACTAGTTGACTTTATTATCATGTATTTTGTCTTCCTAGTTATATTGTGTTGGCTTTGGGTTTTTAGCACGTGACTCTGAAGAAGTATATTTTTGGGTTTTCTTACTGATTTTTGATGATTGAGTTGATTTAAATAAAAAGGAATTATTATTTTATTTTAAATTAAATAGTTTTACAACCAAACCAGTAGTTTATCTGATGCCTTAATTTAAGTGAAATGTTACTTTCTTCATCCAAATGAACTCTAAAAATAAATTCAATTCTTTGTTGATTTCTTACTTGATTTAAAAATTTTAAACTCACTTTAGTGAAAAAAGATTGATCATGTGGATCTTATATACATTGAGGATATTTGGCACGTGAGTTGTTCGTGCAGTTGAGATATAAATTGAGGGCACGAGGTACCGGGGAAACATGATGATTTAATTATGGGGCACGCGGTGCCAGTCGTGCAAATATGAAAATGGGCTGAGACCCGTGTTTACGAAAAATATGAAAATGAGATGAGACCCGTATTTTTATGATTATGAAATGAGGTGTCACATGGTGACATTTTAATTGAATGAATTATATTCAAAATATTTATTTGGAAGGGTTTTTATTCAAAAAGATATTTATTTGAAGGACTTGATTTAATTGGGTGTAATTGTGTTTATTAATTATTGAGGGATATTAATGGTTTTCTTGTTGTCTATTGTGCATATCACTGGTTATTTTATTTTGCCCTTATTGTTATTGTTTCCTAGTATTTTTTATATTATATTGCACAGGTTATTAGACTAGTAAGTATCTTGACTGTACCTCGTCTCTACTCCACTGAGGTTAGTCTTGATACTTACTGGGCACCGCTGTGGTGTGCTCACTCTACACTTCTGCACATTTTTGTGAAGATCCAGGCATTAGAGGTATCGGACTTGAGCAGAGTTAAAGCGTGATCGTAAAGATTCAAGGTAGAGCTGCTTGGCCGTCGCAGTCCCTTGGAGTCTTTTCATTTCATTGTACTGTTAATTTGTAATCAAACAATATTGTATATTCACTCCTCGTGATCATTTCATTTATTCAGTTAGAGTTCGTGACTCAGTACTACCAGTCTTGGGAGGTTGTATATTGTAATTATTTCCGCTATTAGTTTTGATTATTTATTTAATTCAAAAAAAATGGCTTCAAAAATGCAATGGAAATCGACTTACCTAGTCTTAGAGACTAGGTGCCATCGCGACTCCTGTGGTAGGATTTTGGGTCGTGACAAGTTGGTATCAGAGCTCTAGTTTCATAGGTTCTACAAGTCACGAACGAGTCTTGCAGATCGGTACAGAAACGTCTGTACTTATCTTCGAGAGGCTACAAAACTGTTAGGAAATTTCTATTTCTTTCATTCTTGTCATGCGGAATTTGTTGAATTTAGAATTTGAACCTCTGTATCTCCATTCTCTCATAGATGGTGAGGACACGTGCTACTAGGTTAACTGAGCAGGCATCCGCACGACAGTTGAGGAGCCACCAGTAGCTCCAGTTGGGGGACAGGAACCAGAAGCACCTATTGTTACCCCCGGACTTCAGAAGACTTTGGCATAGTTCCTGAGTATGTTTGGTACATTAACTCAGGCAGGATTGATCTCTGTTGCACCAAACATTCCGCATATTGAGGGAGTAGTTCAGACTTCTACCACAACTCCAGAGCAACAGGTTCACGTTGGTCAGGTTTCGGGTGTAGTACCGGTACAACCTGTTATTCTGGTTCGGCATGAGGTCAGGCTCGAGGCATCAGAAGAACAAATGAGACTTGAAAGGTTTAAGAAATATGATCCACCAACTTTCAGTGGCACAGCTACAGAGGATGCCTAAGAATTTCTAGAAAATTGTCACCGTATTCTCCGCACCATGGGTATTGTAGAGATGAGCGGAGTTGCCTTTACTATATTTTAACTGTCAAGCGCAGCGTATCGGTGGTGGAAAATCTATAAAGAAGGTAGACCAGCCAATGCCACACCACCAACTTGGGCTCAATTTTCGAAAATATTTTTGAAAGAGTTTGTTCCCCTGACTCTAAGAAATGCATGGCGTATAGAGTTTGAACGGTTACGTCAGAGCACTATGACAGTGTCAGAATATGCTATCAGGTTCAGTGAGTAAGCCCGTCATGCACCTATCTTAGTTCCTACAATCAGAGAACGGGTCCGTAGATTCATTGAGGGGCTCGATTATGATATTACAATATTCATGGCTCGAGAGTTGCAAACTGATGCTCCATTGCAACAAGTAGTAGAGATTGCAAGGAAGATTGAGGATGTTTTAGGCGAGGAAAAAGAGTCTAAGGAGGCCAAAAGGTCTCGAAGATCTGGAGAGTTCAGTGAATTTTACTCTTCAGCTAGAACCCATTATAGCAGAGGCTCGAGCAGTCGGCAGCTCAGTCCGCACATCAGATTACTCGGGGTGCTCCAGTTTATAGTGCACCACCGACACGTGATTCTTAGAGTGGTTATTCCAGTTATCCGGCGCAGACTCAGTATGAGCAGTCGCGACCTCATAGGGGTTATTATGAGTGTGGCGATACTAGGCATATCATGAGAGATTGTCCCAGACTTGGGAGGAGTGGATTTCATCAGAACACTCCAGCTACAAACTTTATTCCAGTTGATACTCCACATGCACAGTCAGCTAGAGGTGGAGGACAGGCGGGTAGTGGGCACCTAAGAGGTGGAGGCCCGACCTGTTGATTTAATCACTATGATTTGGCTGAGGCCAATACACCAGATGGTGTCGTTGCAGGTATGATCCTTATTTTTATTATAAAAGGATATTTTCCTTAATTTGATTCGGTTCTGAATAATGAGGTGAGTCCTCCTATTATGCTCCACTTATGGTGAGCTTCGTAAATTTGTGACCCACTTATATGTTTATCCCTGTTGGGAGATTTAAAGATGTGAGTCTGTGTCTGTTATCTTATTTCTATACACCATTTAGGGCTATAAGTCCAAAAATAATTTTTATTATTCATTACAGTGGGTTTAATGTGTTTCGGAATAATTGATTCCAATTTTTATGAATTATACGCCCTACCGGTATGAGGGTTCATTATATGTTGTGAAAATTGTTTATGAAATGTTTTGAAAGGAAAAAATAAAGGAAATTGAAAATTTCAGTTGGCACAATGTGCAACATAATTGTGATTCAGATTTGAGGACGAGATCCTCGCATTTTTACATGATGTGAAATATTTAAACCGGGCTGAAAGCCACGATGGAAGTTATATAAGGACGAGGTCCTTGTGGTGAAATGTTTATGAGTTTAAAATTTTCCCTTGTGAAATTTAATTTGTGCAATAATATAAATGGGGAGTCATGCCGGTTAGGCTTATTTGATAATGCTTGTATATTTTCTGTTCATATTCAGCCATTTTCGTGCTGTAAATATTGAGTTTTAGCCTATGAGGTAAGTGCCCAAGTGGCGTTAAATGTGACTTATTAATCCGAGTAAGTAATCATGAGGTCTTCATGCCACACATTCTGTTGTCAGTATTGTGAAAATTTGGAACGAGATGATGGTTAATATAAGATTAATTGATGATGTTGGAATTAATTATGAACAGTTTTTAAGACCAGAGATGTGGTGATGAGCATACATATGATGTGCTTTATGTCCTGATATCATTATGATAAGTTAATGCTGAGATTAATGTTATTGATATATACCCTGTGGTATTTTGTTGGGTTGTGGATATGTTGTTAGGAGTTGTTTGGGTGTTACTCTGGTTGGTGGATAGGCCCAATTACAGGGGAGACTCTGCCGAAATTTTCTGAAAAATTTGGGAGTTAGTAGAATTTGGGGGATTGAGATGTGCGAAAGAAGAGATAAGTTATGTTATGTGTTTGAGGGCGAATGATCCTAAGCGATACCCCAGAAAAACAAAATAAATAAAAAATAAAAAATAAATTTTTTTGAAGTACTTCAACACTATCAAGAAAGTTGATGTGTGCATAGGCATGAGTTGCTATAGCCAGTTGAGGCTAATACCGTGCGTCGAAATAAAAATCAGGTATTTTGGAAATGAATGGAGAGTTAGGTGATTTTTGCCCTAAAGCTTATAAGAATGGAGAAAAGAAATAATCTCAATTGAGATGGTATTGTCGGACCCTTGTTAAATTGCGGGAATGTAGAATCACCCACAAGTATGTGTGCAAGAATATACTCAGTAATTTAAAATCCTCAGAAAGATTCTTAGCACGTTCGAGGACGAACGTTTGTTTAAGAGGTGGAGAAGGTAACAACCCGGCTTGTCGTTTTAAGAATTTACGCCCCATTCAGTGACTTAAGATCTCGAGCAGCTTCGCAATATGTATTGTGACCCACAGGTGTGGTCGAGTTTAATTTACTGAAGATTCGGAATTAAATTAAAAGAACAATCCTTATTTAGAAGCTTAAATGGAAAGAGTTGACTGGAGAGTTGAATTTTGAGTAAACGACTCCGGAATAGAATTTTGATGATGTCAATAACTCCGTATGGTGATTTTGGACTTAGGAGCGTGTCCGAAAAATTATTTGGAGGTCCATAGTGGAAGTAAGCTTGAAATGGCAAAGAAATTGAATTTTGGGAAGTTTGACCGGGGGGTTGACTTTTTGATATCGGGGTCAAAATATTATTCTGCAAATTTGAATAGCTTCGTTATGTCATTTATGACTTGTATGCAAAATTTGAAGTCATTCCGGATTGATTTGATATGTTTCGGCACAAGATATAGAATTTGAAAGTTCAAAGTTCATAGATTTTGATTTGAGGTGCGATTCATCATTTTGATATTGTTTGATATGATTTGAGGCCTCGAGTAGGTCCGTGTTATGTTATGGAACTTGTTGGTATGTTCGGATGGGGTCTCGAGAGCCTCGGGTGAGTTTCAGATACTTAACGGATCGAATTTGGATTTGGAGGAGGAGCTAAAGCAGTTGGGCTGCTGGTGTGATCGCACCTGCGCGAAAAAGGGCCGCAGGTGCGAGCTCGTGGATGCAAGGAATGATTCGCAGAAGAGAAAATGCATGGGCTGTCCAGGCACCGTGGGTGCGAAAAAAATCACCGCGGGTGTGAAGACCGTGGGTGCGAAAGCAGTCATCGCGGGTGCGAAAACCGCGGGTACGAAAACAATCATCGCGGGTGCGAAGACCGCAGGTGCGAAGAAATCAACCGCAGATGCGAGGACCGCAGGTGCGAAGAAATCACTGCAGATGCGAAGACCGCAGGTGCGAAGAAATCACCGCGGATGCGAAGACCGCAGGTGCGAAGAAATCACCGCGGATGTAAAAATCCTGCACAGAATGTTAAAAACATAGGGGGTTCCGAGTTTTGCCATTTTTGGACATTCAAGCATGGTGTTTGGGGCGATTTTGAGAGAGCATTCAAAGGAAACTTGAGGTAAGTTACTTGTGATCATTTCTACTCCATAATAATAAATTATCATCGACCACTCCGACTAGATTACATGTTTTTGAGGTGTAAATCGGGGGTTTGAACTTAGGGATTCGAAAATAAGATTTGAAGATTTGGAGGTCGAGTTGAGGTCGGATTTTGGTAAAACTGATATGGTTAGACTCGTGGTTGAATGAGCTTTCGAATTTTGTAACTTTTGTCGGGTTCCGATATGTGGGCCCCACGGTCGATGTTTGAGCTAATTTCAAATTTTTTATTGGAAAATTAGTATTTTCTTATGGAATTAGTTCCAATAAATCTTTATTGACTGAATCGAATTATTTGTGGCTAGATTCAAGGTGTTTGGAGGTCAAATTCAAGCAAGAAGGCGATTATGGAATATTGGCATAACTTCAAAAAGGTAAGTATCTTGCTTAACCTCGAGTGGGGGAATTATCCCTTAGGCATTGAGTCTCATGCGGAAATTGTATAATTGAAAACTATGTACACGAGATGACGAGTACGTACTTGGTTTATATGTGCAAATTATATCGGTTGAAATTCGTAGACGCCCTTAAGTATTAAGTTAGAAAATTGTTGTAACTTATTAAATCCCTTATTTGTCATGCCTCATTCTTTGTTTGCCGAGGTTGTTTTTATAGGATAAATTGGTGTGATTGTCACTTGACTTTGATGTGAACTCTGTGTTTGTTTGAGTTTCCATTTGTTAAAGGAAAACACTTTCATTATTGATTTTACCTACAAATAATTAAAATGGAAAATTTAGTTAATAAGATGAATTACTTTTCAGTTCACGTTGTGGAAAATTTGGTATTGAATTATAAAGGTTGTGAATCATATTGAGGCAAAGTACCAAATTGTGAAATATTATTCGGTTGAGTTATTCACTCCCGAATATTTTGTTAAGATATTGTGCACATTATGATCGAGTCATGGCTCCTTATTGTGAAAAAATAATGTGTTGTTGATTTCTGTGGCAAATTGTAATATTTGAGCACTTGATGTGCAATTTGTGATATGTTGTAATATTTGAGCACTTGATGTGCAATTTCTGATATGTTGTAAGATTTGAGCACTAGATGTGCAATTTGTGATATGTGTAATATTTGAGCACTTGATGTGCAATTTGTGATATGTTGTAATATTTGGGCACTTGAGGTGCAAGTTGTATTATGATGTGATATTTGGGCACTTGAGGTGCGATTTGTGAAATATTGTGATATTGATACGCATGCGGTGAGATAAGGGTGGCTTGAAACGCATGGCTACTAAGGGAACTACTAGAAGTTATGCGGTGATATAAGGTCAGGGTGTTGAAACGCATGCGGCGAGATAAGGGTGGCTTGAAATGCGTGGCTAGTAGGGGAACTACTAGAAGCTATGCGGTGTGATAAGGATGGCTAAAACGTGGGATGCCATTTCGGGAAAAATAATTTCTTTAAAAATTAAATGTGAAGGCTCCCACGGTGAGATAAGAAAATAAGATTTTGTGAATTTATTTATGATTTGGGACTACGAGGCGGTACCTCGGGAGTGCCCTGTTGATATTTCTTTATTTATGTTCCTGTCTTGGTGATTTTGTTTCATTGAATATGTAAATTCTTGTCTTCTTCCGTGATGTACTAGTTGACTTTATTATCATGTGTTTTGTGTTCCTAATTATATTGAGTTGATGTACTATGTAAATTCTGATTTTCGATGATTGAGTTGATTTAAATAAAAAGAAATTATTATTTTATTTTAAATTAAATAGTTTCACAACCAAACCAGTAGTTTATCTGATGCCTTAATTTAAGTGAAATGTTACTTTCTTCACCCAAATGAATTCTAAAAATAAATTCAATTCTTTGTTGATTTCTTACTTGATTTAAAAATTTTAAACTCACTTTAGTGGAAATAAATTGATCATGTGGATCTTATATATATTGAGGATATTTGGGACGTGAGTTGTTCGTGCAGTTAAGATATGAATTGAGGGCACGAGGTGCCGGAAAAACATGATGATTTAATTATGGGGCACGAGGTGCCGTGAAAATATGAAAATGGGCTGAGACTCGTGCTTACGAAAAATATAAAAATGGGCTGAGACCCGTATTTTTATGATTATGAAATGAGGTGTCACATGGTGACTTTTTAATTGAAAGAATTATATTCAAAATATTTATTTGGAAGAATTTTTATTAAAAAAGACATTTATTTGAAGGACTTGATTTAATGGGTGTAATTGTGTTTATTAATTATTGAGGGATATTAATGGTATTCTTGTTGTCTATTGTGCATATCAATGGTTGTTTTATCCTGCCCTTATTGTTATTGTTTCCTAATATTTTTTATATTATATTGCACAGGTTATTAAACTAGTGAGTGTCTTGACTGTACCTCGTCTCTACTCCATTGAGGTTAGTCTCGATACTTACTGGGCACCGCTATAGTGTGCTCACTCTACACTTCTGCACATTTTTGTGCAGAGCCAGGCATTGGAGGTACCGGACTTGAGCAGAGTCAAAGCGCGATCGTAAATATTCAAGGTAGAGCTGCTTGGTCGTCGCAGTCCCTTGGAGTCTTTTCATTTCATTGTACTGTTAATTTGTAATCAAATAGTATTGTATATTCGATCCTCGTGATCATTCCATTTATTCAGTTAGAGTTTGTGACTCAGTACTACCAGTCTTGGGAGGTATTATATTGTAATTATTTCCGCTGTTAGTTTTGATTATTTATTTAATTAAAAAAATGGCTTCAAAAATGCAATGAAAATCGGCTTACCTAGTCTTAGAGACTAGGTGCCATCGCGACTCCTGTGGTGGGATTTTGGGTCGTGACAATGTACCTTCGGAAGGAGAGTATATTTATTATAAGATAAATTCGGGAGGAAGAATAATTTCTCTTACAATTAATTAATTTAAACAGAAAATCAAGCATATGGGATATCCATCCTTTAATATTTGTATCTAACAATTCACAATATATATATATATATATAC
>AWOL01S0008634.1:11820-24887 GCA_000715115.1 Nicotiana otophora
TTAATTAAACAAAGAATACAATTTACACAAGTAATTCATGCTTTGAGTCCTAAACTACCCGGACTTTAGCATTAATAGTAGCTACGCACGGACTCTCGTCACCTTGTGCGTACGCACCCCCCACAATTAGCAACAATTATTACTTTAATTACCTATGGGGTAATTTCCCCCTCACAAGATTAGACAAGAGACTTACCTCGTCTTGCTCCAATTTAATCTATTAGTAGGCCTTTTCCTCGATTATCCAACCTTTATTTGCTCGAATCTAACCAAAAATAATTCGATACAGTCACCAAAAATTATAGAATCAATTTCATAAGAAATACTACATTTTCAATAAAAATTCCGAAATTAATTAAATATTCGTCTGTGGGGCCCATATCTCGGAATCCAGCGAAAGTTACGAAATCCGATAACACATTCAATTACGAGTCCAACCATACTAGTTTCACTCAAATCCGACTCCGAATCGATACCGAAATCTCAAAATTTCATTTCTATGAGATTTCAAAACTTTCCCAAATTTTAATCTCAAAACACTAATTAAATGGTGAAAACAATGATATATTCGTGTATATTGACCAAATCTGAGTTGGAATCACTTACCCCAATGTCTTTCTTTGCAAATCTATCAACAATCGCCTCTGTTCAAGCTCCAATTTGTCAAACATAGCGAATGGGACGAATGCTCTTATTTATAATTCTGCCCAGGCAGCCCTCGATCATGACATAGATCCTCGGCCTCTATCGTGGTTCGATCATGGCCTCGATCCTCAGCTTCGATCCTGGCCTCGATCCTCGGCCTCGATAGTGGCTTCGATCATGGCCCTCGATCCTTAGCCTCGATCGTGGCTTCGATCATGGCCCTCGAGCCTTTGCCTTCGATCATGACCCTCGAGCCCTGCCTTCGATCATGACCCTCAATCTTGGGATCGATCACAGCCCAGAATTTCCAGCAGAAGAGAAAAACAGCAGCAGCTGTTTTAAGTCTAACATTTGATCCGTTAACCATCCGAAACTCACCCGAGGCCTTCGGGACCTCAACCAAATATACCAACAAGTCCTAAAACATCATACGAACTTATTTGAAACCTACAATCACATAAAGCGACGCTAAAACCACGAATCATGCTCCAATTCACGCTTAATGAAACTTAAAATTTCCAACTTCTATATTCGATGTCGAAACCTATCAAATCAAGTCCGATTGACCTCAAATTCTGCACACGAGTTATAAATGAAATAACGGAACTATGAAAATTTTTAGAACTGGATTCTGACTCCGATATCAAAAAGTCAACTCTCTGGTCAAACTTCCAAGCTTAAATTCCTATTTTAGCCATTTCAAACCTAATTTAACTACGGACTTCCAAATAAAATTTCGAACACGCTCCTAAGTCCAAAATTACCATACGGAGCTGTTGGAATCGTCAAAATTCTATTTCGGGGTCATTTTCTAATAATATTGACCGAAGTCAAACTTGGCCTTTAAAGCCAACTTAAGGAATCAAGTGTTCCGATTTTAACCCAAATACTTCCAAATCCCGAACCAACCATCCCTGCAAGTCATATATCATTAAAGGCACATACGAGAATTTTTATTTTAGGGAACAGGGTTCTAAAAGTCAAAATGACCGGTTGGGTCATTACATTCTCCACCTCCTAAACAAGTGTTCGTCCTCGAACGGGTTTAGAATTATACCTGAAGTGATGAATAAGTGTGGATATCTTCTCCGCATGTTTTCCTCGGCCTCCTAAGTTGCTTCCTCGACTGGTTGGCCCCTCCACTGGACTTTTACTGCAAAAATCCTCTTGGACCTCAACTGGCGAACCTGTTTAGCAACAATGGCAACTGGTTCTTCTTCATAGTCCAAACTATTATCTAGCTGAACTGTGCTAAAGTCTAGCACATGTGATAGGTCGGCATAATACTTCCGGAGCATAGATACATGGAAAACCGGATGAATTCCCGATAGCCTGGGAGGCAATGCAAGCTCATAAGCAACCTCCCCAATTCGTCTTAACACCTCAAATGGGTCTATAAACCTTGGGCTCAACTTGCCCTTCTTTCCGAATCTCATGATTCCCTTCATCGGCGAAATCTTCAAGAGAACTTTTTCACCCATCATAAAGGATAAATCACGTGCTTTCTGATCTGCGTAACTCTTCTGTCTGGACTGCGCTCTACGAAGTCGCTCCTGAATCAATTTTACCTTTTCCAAGGTATCCTTCACCAAATCAGTACCATATAACTTAGCCTCACCGGGCTCAAATCACCCGATGGGCGAACGACATGGCCAACTATATAAAGCCTCAAATGGAGCCATCTCGATGCTGGATTGGTAACTGTTATTATAAGCAAACTCGGCCAAAGGCAGGAAACGATCCCACTGACCTCCAAAGTCAATCACACATGCCCTGAGCATATCCTCCAAAATCTAAATTTTCCGCTCTGACTGCCCATCCGTCTGCGGATGAAAAGTTGTACTGAGCTCTACCCGGGTCCCCAACTCACCCTATACTGCTCTCCATAAATGTGAAGTAAATTGAGGGCCTCTATTTGATATGATGGAAATTGGCAAGTCGTGCAACCGAACTATCTTCTAAATATAAATCTGGGCCAACCTCTCTGAAGTATATGTAGTCATAACCGGAATGAAGTGTGCCGACTTGGTTAACCTGTCGACATTGACCCAAACTGTATCAAACTTCCGCAAGGTCCGCGGCAACCCAACTACAAAGTCCATAGTGATGCGTTCCCATTTCCACTCTGGTATAGTCATCTGCTGAAGCAGGCCACCTGGCCTCTGGTGCTCATATTTAACTTGCTGGCAATTTAGACACCTGTCTACATACTAAACTATGTCCTTTTTCATTCGTCGCCACCAATAATGCTGCCTCACGTCACGATACATCTTCGTAGCACCTAGATGAATAGAATACCGAGAACTGTGTGCCTCCTCTAGGATCGTTTTCCCCAGTCCATCCACATTAGGAACACATAGACNGTTTTCCCCAGTCCATCCACATTAGGAACACATAGATGATCCTGGAGTCATAGAACATCATCCGATCCAATAGTAACTTTCTTGGCACCACCCCGTACTACTGTTTCTCGAAGAACCATTAAGTGTGGATCATCATACTGGCAAGCCTTGATCTGCTCAAATAATGAAGATTGAGCTACAACACATGCAAGAGCTCGGCTGGGCTCTGAAATATCCACCCTCACAAGTTTGTTAGTTAAGGACTGAATATCCAAAGCTAATAGCCTCTCCTCGGCTGAAATGAAAGCCAAACTATATATACTCTTCGCCTTCATATTCAAGGCGTCTGCAACCATATTTTCTTTGCCCGTATGATATAGGATAGTAACATCATAATCTTTCAGTAATTCCAGCCATCTGTGCTGCCTCAAATTTAGGTCCCTCTTCTTGAACAAATGCCGCAAGCTGCGATGATCAGTGTAAACTTCACAAGACACCCCATAAAGATAATGCCAACAAAACTTAAGAGAGTGAACAATCGCAGCTAACTCCAAATCATGCACTGGATAATTCTTCTCATGGGGCTTCAACTGACGTGAAGCTTATGCAATAACTCGCCCTTCCTGCATCAATACACAACCCAAGCTAACGCGTGACGCATCACAATACACTATATACATCCCCAAACCAGAAGGCAACACTAACACTAGTGTTGTGGTCAATGCAGTCTTAAGCTTCTGAAAGCTCACCTCACAATCATCGGACCATCGGAACGGAGCACCCTTCTGGGTTAATTTGGTCAAAGGTGCTGCAATAGATGAAAAACCTTCCACGTAACCGATGATAGTAACCTGTTAAACCCAGAACACTCTTGATCTCAGTCGCCAAAGTAGGACGATGCCAATTTTGAACTGCCTCAATCTTTTTGGGATCAACCTTAATGCCCTCTCCCGATAAAATATGCCCCAAAACTGCTACAGACTCTAGCCAAAACTCACATTTAGAGAACTTAGCATATAGCTTTTGTTCCCGCAATGTCTGAAGCACCACTCTCATATGATGCTCGTGCTCCTCCTTACTGTGCAAGTAGATCAAGATGTCATCAATGAAGACAATGACAAAAGAATCAATATATGGCCTGAATACCATAATCATCAAATCCATAAACGATGTCGGGGCGTTAGTTAAACCGAAGGACATCACCAGAAACGCATAATGACCATATCTACTCCGAAAAGCAGTCTTTGGAACATCCGAATCTCGAATCTTCAACTGATGGTACCCCGACCTCAAGTCGATCTTAGAGATTACCCTGTAACTGGTCAGATAGATCATCAATATGCGGCAACGGTACTTATTCTTAATAGTGACTTTGTTCAATTGGCGATAATCAATACACATCCGCATTGTTCCATCCTTCTTCTTCACAAATAATACCGGTACACCCCAAGGCGATACACTCGGTCTGACGAACCTTTTGGCTAGTAACTCCTCAAGATGTTCTTTCAATTCTTTCGGAGCTATGCGATACAGTGGGATAGATATAGGTTGGGTATCTGGAGACAAATCAATACAGAAATAAATATCACGATCAGGTGGCATACCTGGAAGATCTAAAGGAAATACATCGAAGAACTCCCGAACCACAGGAACTGAATCAATAGCCGGAGTCTTTGTAGTAGTATCCCGAACATAGGCTAGATAAGCCAAACAAACCTTCTCAACCATGTGTTGAGCCTTTATAAAATAAATAACTCGATTAAATGAACTAACAGACGAACCCTTCCACTCCAGCTTAGGCAATGCTAGAATAGCCAAGGTAACAGTCTTGGCATGACAATCTAGAATAGCATGATATTGGGATAATCAGTCCATGCCCAGAATAATTTCAAAATCAGTCATCTCAAGCAATAAGAGATCTGCTCTAGTTTCATAACCACAGAATGTAATAATACAGGATCGGTAGATCCGGTTCACAATAACAGAATCGCCCACAGGAGTGGACACATAAACATGAGTACTCAAGGACCCACGAGAAACACCCAGGAATGGATCAAATAGTGATGACACATATGAATACGTAGATCCTGGATCAAATAATACTGAGGCATCTTTGCTGCAAATAGAAATAATACCTGTAATCATGGCATTTGAGGCCTCTGCATTTTGTCTGGCTGGAAAAGCATAGAACCGAAATGGAGCGCCAACTGGCTGGCGTCCACCTAGCTGGCCTCCACCTTTAGGACGGCCCCTACCCACCTGTCCTCCACCTCTTGGTGGTCGGACAACTGGTGGAGCAACTGGTCCGGTAATCATAGGCTGCTGACCCTGTTGCACTGTTTTACCTCGAAGCCTGGGGCAGAATCTCCTTATGTGACTGGGATCCCCGCACTCTTAACAACTCTTCAGTGCGATGGGCTGCTGACTAAGAGTTTGTCCCTGGGGAACTAAATACCCACTGGGAGGACCCTGAATAGCTGGTGGGCGATAAGAACTCTCTGGTATAGCACTGAGATAGGGTCGCACTGAAGCACCTCGAGGAGGCGGTGGTGCTAGATATAGGGGCCTGCTGGACTACCCTATCACGAACTGACCTCTGCCCCTAGATGGAGCACTTCTGAACTCTCCAAAATACCTGAACCGCTTATCTCTCATAACTTTCTCTCGGCTCTGCTGGCGTACACCCTCAATCATGCGGGCTGTCTCCACGACTAGCTTATAAGAAGTACCCATCTCAACCTTTCTAGCCTTAGTGGCCTGAATGCCAGTATGTAAACCCGCAAGAAACCTCCGCACTCTCTCCGCCTCCGTAGGGAGTATCATAAGTGCATGGTGAGATAACTCAGAAAACCTTACCTCATAATCGGTCACTGACATCTGACCCTACTGGAGCTGCTCAAACTAAAACCTCAACTCTTCCCTCCAGGAGGGTGGAATATACTTGTCCAGGAAGATATAGATGATCTTGTCCCAAGTCATGGGAAGAGAATCTGTTATTCTGCCAAGAACATAAGACTGCCACCATCTACGGGCTCTGCTATCTAGCTGAAAAGTAGCAAAGTTTACCCAATAAGACTCCAATATCCTTATATTGTAAATTTTATCCTTGCACAGACCAATGAAATCATGGGGATCCTCATGTCGCTCACCCCCAAAGATAGTAGGATGTAGTCTAGTCCATTTGTCCAATAGTTTCTGCGGATCAGCGGGTGCAGCTGGCCTGGGCTCAGGTGTAGCTGTTGCCACGGGATGGGCTCCACCCACGGGTAGTGCACCCTGGTTCTGATATACAACAGCTGCATGTCCATGAGCCTGCATGGTAGGGGTCTGTGCTCCCCCGCACGCCTGAGATGTGGATGGGTCTGCCGGAAATAAACCAGCTCGAGTCATATTGTCCATGAACCGCAGCATACGACCCATAACATCCTGGAATCCCGGTGCAGATGTGAAATCCACCGGAGCTGGCTCTGGCACATGTACCTCACCCTGTTCCTCAATAATGGGATTCTCTGCTGGACCCACTGGCGGCATAACAGGAACAGTCCTGGGACATCCTCGCCCTTTACCACGGGCTGGAGCCCTCCCTCGGCCTCTGCCTCAGCCTCTAGCAACTGAGGGAGTAGCTCTTCCCTGGTCTGGAACCTCATTAGAGCATGTTCTCACCATCTGTGAGAGAATAGGAGAAGGATATTTAGTACTACATTAATTACACGATGAAATATGAAGAAAGGTAGTTTCCTAACACCTTATAGCCTCTCGAAGATAAGTACATACGTCTCCGTACCGATCCGCAAGACTCTATTAGGTCGTGATGGCGCCCATGCCACGACCCAATTTCACCTATAGGTCGTGATGGCGCCAGACACTACACCTAGGCAAGCCAACAAATAAATTAAACATATATCAATTATTTTCAGAATAATTTTCTAAGTAATTTTATTACTTTTCTAGAAATATTAAAGAAATTTGAAAAGATACTGATTAACTTAAATCCAAGAAAATAATACAATTCCAAATTTTACCAATGTGTGTGCCAAGACATGGTGTCACAAATGTGTGAGCATCTAGTAGATTATGCAAAACTCCAAAATACTGTCTGAAATAAAAATAGACAGAATGCAAATACAAGGAGAGGCACTGGCAGCTGCAGAACGGCTCAGCAAGGCAGCTCACCACTACGCCTCTGGATAACGTGGATGTACAATGAAAGGTCCTCCACTAGTACCTGCCTCAGATCCTGCACAAAAAGTGCAGCAAGTGTAGCATGAGTACGTAAACAACGTGTACCCCGTAAGTATCAAGCCTAATCTCGAAGTGGTAGAGACGAGATGGTCCACTTTGACACTCACTAAGGGTCAACAATATTAAATAGAATAAAATATAATTTATTTAACTCAGCATGATTCACAAAGTCAACAATAATTTTATTTAATCAGCAGAAATAATTAAATTCCTTCAAATGCAACAATTCTCAATATATTAATTAAATTCCTTCAATTCCAATAAATTTTCAATTTATCAATTAGTTTTACAAGCTGTAATAAACTATCAAAGTATCGTGTAATCATTATTATTAGGCACGATTTCTGCCGAGGTCATACGGTCCGATCCAGAGTGTCATGTACACTGCCGAGGGACGTGCGGTGCGATCCATAGATGCATCTATCCTGCCGAGGCGTTCGGCCCGCTCCAGAAGAAAGGGGGACATTTTCTTATGTACCTCCGGAAGGAGAGTATATTTATTATAAGATAAATTCGGGATGAAGAACAATTTCTCTTAGCAATAATTAATTTAAATAGAAAATCAAGCATAAGAGATTTTCATCCATTAATATTTATATCTAACAATTCACAATATATATATATATATATATATATATATCAAATAATACTAATTAAACAAAGAATACAATTTACACAAGTAATTCATGCTTCAAGTCCTAAACTACCCGGACTTTAGCATTAATAGTAGCTACGCACGGACTCTCGTCACCTCGTGCGTACGTAGCCCCCGCAATTAGCAACAATTATTACTTTACTTACCTATGGAGTAATTTTCCTCTCCCAAGATTAGACAAGAGACTTACCTCGTCTTGCTCCAATTTAATCCACTAGTAGGCCTTTTTCTCGATTATCCAACTTTGATTAGCTTGAATCTAACCAAAAATAATTCGATACAGTCACCAAAAATTATAGAATCAATTTTATAAGAAAATACTACATTTTCAATAATAATTCCGAAATTAATTAAAAATTCATCGGTGGGGCCCACACCTCGAAATCCGGTAAAAGTTACAAAATCCAATAACCCATTCAATTACGAGTCCATCCATACCAGTTTCACTCAAATCCGACTCCGAATCGATAGCAAAATCTCAAAAATTTGTTTCTACCAGATTTCAAAAACTTTTCAAATTTCAATGTCAAAATACTAATTAATTGGTGAAAACAATGACATATTCGTGTATATTGACCAAATCCGAGTTAGAATTACTTACCCCAATAACTTTCCTTGAAAATCTATCAAAAATCGCCTTTGCTCAAGCTCCAATTTGTCAAAATTGGCGAATGGGACGAATGCCCTCCTTTATAATTCTGCCCAGGCAGCCCTCGATCCTCGACCTCGATCGTGGTTTGATCATGGCCCTAGATCATGGCCTCGATCCTCGGGTTCGATCGTGGCTTCGATCATGGCCCTCGATCCTCGGCCTCGATCGTGGCCCTCGAGCCTTTACCTTCGATCATGACCCTCGAGCCATGCCTTTGATCATGACCCTCGATCATGGCCTCGATCTTGGGTCTTGATCCTGGGCCTCGTTCTTGGGCCTCGATCTTGGGCTCGATCACAACCCATAATTTCCAGCAGAAGAGAAAAAATACAGCAGCTGTTTTAAGTCCAACTTTTAATCATCTGAAACTCACCCGAGGCCCTCGGGACCTCAACCAAATATACCAACAAGTCCTAAAATATCATACGAACTTATTGGAAACCTCAAATCACATAAAACGACGCTAAAACCACAAATCATGCTCCAATTCAAGTTTAATGAAACTTAAAATTTCCAACATTTACATTCGATGTTGAAACCTATCAAATCAAGTCCGATTGACCTCAAATTTTGCACACAAGTCATAAATGACATAACAGAGCTATGAAAATTTTCAGAACTGGATTCCGACTCCGATATCAAAAAGTCAACTCCCGATCAAACTTCCAAATTTAAATTCCTATTTTAGCCATTTCAAGCCTAATTTAACTATGGATTTCCAAATAAAATTCCGAACACGCTCCTAAGTCCAAAATCACTATACGGAGCTGTTGGAATCGTCAATATTCTATTCCGGGGTCGTTATCTAAAAATGTTGACCGAAGTCAAACTTGGCCTTTTAAAGCCAATTTAAGAAACCAAGTGTTCCGATTTCAACCCAAACACTTCTAAATCCCGAACCAACCATCCCCGCAAGTCATAAATCATTTAAAGCACATACGGGAAGTTTTATTTTAGGGAACAAGGTTCTAAAAGTCAAAATGACCGGTTGGGTCATTACATTTGTGCTTTAATATAGTATTGTATACGGGTGAAATCGAGCTCATGGTGCATCCCGACTTTCGACAGGATAAGCCAGGCTCGAGACATGGTGGCAAGGTACTGAAATCGAGCCAAAAGTCCCACTGAGCCAGAATCGGGGGGCATGAATGCCTGCCCTCGAGAATGTCGAGATCATGATTCTGGAATCGGTCCTAGCCTCGAACGATTTCGAAGAACATTGTCGGAAAATCAAGCATAGCCAACAGAAGGCCAAAATATCCATGACCAGCCGAATATCACGAGGGGAATCTCGGCACGTATTGATGAGGAACCGGTAGCCAGTTAATCAAAAGATTTTTTTACCTTTTATAGAGTTGTACCTAAAGTAGGACGCCCTTGTATATAAAAGAGATCTGATAATTCATGAAGTACATTGTAACACGCACTCAAAGTAATATATTATTATTTTCTCTGTTATTAGCTCTTTCTCTTGTTCATCAGTGCTGGCCATAACGAGTTCAGGTCGAGGGTGAAAATTCCAAACAGTTTGGAACTATCGTCCTCGTTCGGTTTGAATCTATTTTATCTTTATCTGTTTAACTCTACTTAATTTATTGCTATGTATCAAATTAATCCGCGTATCCTTAAAATCACTTATAAATTTAATTGTTATCTGATTTTGAGGGTAAACAAGTATAGATAATGTTGTATTATTTAATCAAAAATATCATTAGAAAATATCTAATTGCGGCCGAAGGGTTAATAAGTTATAACTTGTAACCTATGCCTTATTTTTTATCTGTTGGATCTGACGAGCAATGTTGTCTTTTCAACGCAGCCCGAAATTTAGGTTCGTGGGTGCTTATTACCAATTACATCATATTAGTGCAGAACTATTTGAACACATCATGAAAAAATTAAGAAGAACAGTCATAGTACTAATATAATGGACGCAATAAAACTGTGATGACTTATACAATTATTAGAAAAAAGATTGATAGGTTTGCCCCTTCGGGAGGAATTGCTTGTCCTCGGAAGGGTCAAACGTTAGATTCTTTTTTCTTTTTCTTTATAGTAAATTAGAGTTTTTTTGTAAATAATTAAAAAAAAGTCAGCAAAAAGAAATTGGGTAAAAAAATTGACGAGTGAAAACTGCAAAGTTCGAAAAAGAGAAAGTAGTTTGATAATATTAAAATAAAAATACCTGTGAAAAAAAGCTTGTCTCGAACTCTGACCCCCTCAACTTTCACAAACCTCGAGCACCCTTTATTGGGTGCTCGATCACCCTAAATTAATGTGTAAATCCGCCCTAACTAGTTCGGAGTATGAGGGTTAAGCTAATTAGTTTTTAATGTGAATTCGACATAGAATTATTAAATATTTTAAAATAAAATTTACATATTTAAAATTATGTAAAAAATATTAAAAGTTAAAATTGTTAGTAATTCAAAACACTTAAAACGTATTTGCAAAAAGATGGTAAAGGAAATTTCTTTGACTTTTCAAATATTTATTGAGTCACATAAAGTAAAAAAGAGGGAACACTATGTTAAATTTTCTTGCAATACTATTCTTAAAATTAGATAACCTTACTCAAATTTATGCGGCAACTATGTTCAGAAAGCCGCAAAATACATTGAAATCTATATGTTGTGTGAGGAATTAATTAAATCCAACAACAAAAAATCAAATTGGGTATAGTATCTTGTATCATCGTGCTGCAAGGAAAATGGTTCAAGTCAAGAAGAAACTCAAGAAATTTATCAAAATTTCTGGGAGCATTGGCTCAGCCAGCATCACCTTTATTGATTGTAGGAAATTGTAGCATGTATACAAACCTTTTTTTCCCCAGTAATTCCAATACCAAGATATATAGGAAATATATCGAACTGGTTAGTACATGCTATTTGAGCTTAAAAACTTGCCGTAAACATGAAAACAAGAAGGGGAAGGTTCAAATCTTGAACACCATTCGTTAACAGCATGCATAAAAAAGAGAATCATATACAGAAGGATTATAAACATGAAAAGTTGAAAAACTATAAACATCTTAAAAGGAGATTATCCAAGATTTCATTTCTGTTAGGTTCTTCAAGTAACCCCGGATTAACCAAATCTTAGGTGGTCCACGAATATGAAATATGGAATTATAATAACTCTAGTTGCATGGATCAAGATTCAAGGTTTTCAAAGAAAGATTTCCAACACAACATAGATGAAAGTACATAATATATTTAGAATGAGCAAACTTTGTTTTGCAAACAAGAACAGAAAGAAGTAAAAACCATACCTATAACTCCTTTGTTCTAAGCTAGCAGTAGTTGATACTTGATCAATAGGCGCGCGTAATGTTAATTCACGGATTGAAATCGCATCGAAGAGATACGGGATCGGGTTGTAGACTAATCATCGATAATAATAACCATTTATGTCTCGGTCCCGTATGCCCTTCCGATGCAGAGGTGTATCCAAGTTGATGGATATAGGTTCACGTGAACCCATAGTCACCTCTCTATAACAATCCTATATTTCTTCAAAATTACTTAAATATATGTATGTGAACCCATGCTCAAAGACTCCTATGGTGTAATTATTATTAGGTGCACCTCTACAAGTAAAAGTGGCGGTTCAAATCCCACTCTGAACGGTCTTAATTTCGGCAGGGATATATATATGAAAATTACTAAAATTTCAAAAAGAATATAATTTTGAACCTATAATTTCAAAAGTGTAGTGGGTTCATGGTAAAAGACTCGAGTTAAATCCGTCAAATGTAAATTCTAGATACACCTCTTCACAGCACAGCAGTGCGCCCATCCTCTTGAAATCTCGGATCCGCCTCTGCTTCGATGTAGCTTCAAACAATGAACTTTGTTCATATCTCACTTCTTCCTTTGACCAAATAAGCCGACACAAACTAAATACACGGACAGAAGTAGTTCCGACGCAAATATATACCAAAAAAATCGAAGCAGTTTGTTCATGCTATTTTTTCCTAAAATCATGCTGCACGTTAAGAAAAAAGAAAAAAAGAAGGGAAGGATTAATTCTCGAAGATGTTAATATCATCCATAAACAAGAGAATCATATTAAGAAGGATTGTAACCATGGAAACTATAGACATCATCATAAACAACAGATTATCAAAGATTTCGAACCAAATCTTCAACGGCCGACAAAGAAACATAAAATTCAAAGGTTTAAAGAAGTGATATCTTCAACAAATGATACGTGAAACTATATACCTAGATGAGCGAACTTTGTTTTGCAAAAAAGAAGAGAAAGAAGGTAAAAAACAATACTTGTTGCTCATTTATGATCAATAGACGTAATGTTCATTCACAGATTGAAATCACATCGAAGAGGCAAGGGGTTGTTAGACGGCTGATAATCATCTATGCCTCAATCCCTTACGCCCCTTCGATGTAGTTTCAAACAGTGAAGTTGTTCATATCTCGCTTCTTCTGTTTTTCTCTAGGGCAAAGAACAGGTTCCTTCTTTTTGTCTAAAGGCTAATCAATATACCTTACCTATATATAAGAACTACCAA
>AWOL01S0008634.1:25986-38723 GCA_000715115.1 Nicotiana otophora
CTCACTTCTTCCTTTGACCAAATAAACTGACACAAACTAAATACACCGACGGAAGTAGTTCTGACACAAATATATACCAAAAAATCGAAGCAGTTTGTTCATGCTATTTTTTCCTAAAATCATGCCGCACGTTAAGAAAAAAGAAAAAAGAAGGGAAGGATTAATTCTCGAAGATGTTAATATCATGCATAAACAAGAGAATCATATACAGAAGGATTGTAACCATGGAAACTATAGACATCATCATAAACAACAGATTATCAAAGATTTCGAACCAAATCTTCAACGGCCGACAAAGAAACATGAAATTCAAAGGTTTAAAGAAGTGATATCTTCAACAAATGATACGTGAAACTACATACCTAGAATGAGCGAACTTTGTTTTGCAAAAAAGAAGAGAAAGAAGGTAAAAAACAATACTTGTTGCTCATTTGTGATCAATAGACGTAATGTTCATTCACAGATTGAAATCACATCGAAGAGGCAAGGGGTTGTTAGACGGATGATAATCATCTATGCCTCAATCCCTTACGCCCCTTCGATGTAGTTTCAAACAGTGAAGTTGTTCATATCTCGCTTCTTCTGTTTTTCTCTAGGGCAAAGAACAGGTTCCTTCTTTTTGTCTAAAGGCTAATCAATATACCTTACCTATATATAAGAACTACCAAACTCTTTCTAGTTCTAGGTTAAAACCAACAAGCCTATATATAAGAATACCGCCGCCTAATAGATTGTAATGTTTCTTTTTTGGAAATAATACTTATGAGTCTTACGGTACGCGCAAATCCTATATTAATACAATATACTAATTCAAAATATTACAAAATAATTAATAAACAATGTGTTTGACTTTTAAAATAAAAGATAACAAAAATTGTATAATTTCTTGAAAATGACAACTGCTAAATATTTTATTTAGCTCGCTCAATAAAGAAATAATTCATTTCATAAAAGTTCTTAGATGCCTTATTGTAGTTTCTGAGGACTTCTATAGGAATATCTTATAAAAACGTATTGTTATTTCTGTGACCTAATACAAAAATAAATAAAAGAACATATAAATATTTTTATCAACAAAATTTGTCAAAATAAGATAAATTTTAAAAGTTGAATTTCTCTGTCATTTTGTGAATGAAGAGGTTGGTGTTATGTTCATAGAAAAAATGATAAGGGGAAACGTAAAGTCTAAATAACTTATATTTTTTACAACAAAAAATTTAATATAAAACATAAGGGGAGTTATCATTTGTAAAATAATAATAATAATAATAATAATAATAATAATAATAATAATAATAATAATAACAATAATAATAAATGACTACTCGTTCAGAATATAGTTTGTATTTTATAATTTCCTCCTATTATTTCAAGTTTGTATTTTTACGAATTTGACTCTTAATCTTATTATAACCAATTTTGCCATATGCTAATGCTATTCGTATCAAAACAAATTTATATATCCTATGAGATTTGTCAATTTAAAAATAATCTTACTCATATGATGAATGTGAAAAATAATCAAATTGATTCTTGTCAATTCGTTAATTTAAATGCTTAAATTTTTGTTCTCAACGTTAAAGGAAATAATTATTTTTGTTGATTTAAATTCTTCGTATTAGCTAATCCAATTTTAAATAATTAATTATAATTATAATTTTATCTAAGTTATATTGTCAAAGAGTAAAAAATAATAATTTGATATTTCACTTTCTGGATTTTTGTTTGTTGAATCATTAATGTACCTGAATCTTGTCAACCATTTAAATATTTTGTTAATATAATAATAACAATTATTATTAAAAAACAATAGGAAACACGAATGAAAATTCAAGCACACACTACTAGCAATTCGGTAAAAACCGACCAAGGTCGACCGACCAACTTTGGTCGGTCAAAAAATCGATCAAAAAATCGACCAAAGTTGGTCGGTTTTTCAAAATATTTTTTTTTTATTTTTTTTACGAAACCGACCAACATTCGCGAAATTGTTTTTTCAAGAAACCGATCAACTTTGGTCGATTTTTCAATTAAAATAAATAAATATTAATATTAAAACAACCGACCAAAGTTGGTCGATTAATTCGGCAGGTCATTTTAAAAAACCGAACAACTTTGGTCGGTAATTTTATTTTTCAATAAAACCGACCAACTTTGGTCGGTTATTTTCGTGCGAAAATACAATTAAAGAGTATAAATTAAATAAAAGATAGTCTTAAAATAAAATACACCAATGGTCTAGTGGTAGAATAGTATCCTGCCACAGTACAGACCCCGGTTCGATTTTCAGATGGTGAATCTTCTGATTACATAATTAAAATACCGACCAACTTTGGTCGGAAAAAAACCGACCATCTTTGGTCGGTTATTTTTTGAAATATTAGTTTTTTAAATTTAATTGACCGACCAAAGTAATTTATGCTTTGTGTCCTAAACTACCCGGACTTTAGCATTAATAGTAGCTACACACGGACTCTCGTCACCCCGTGCGTACGCAACCCCTACAATTAACAATAATTATTACTTTAATTACCTATAGAGTAATTTTCCCCTCACAAGATTAGACAAGAGACTTACCTCGTCTTGCTCCAATTTAATCCACTAGTAGGCCTTTTCCTCGATTATCTAACTTTGATTGGCTCAAATCTAACCACAAATAATTCGATACAGTCAGCAAAAATTATAGAATCAATTTCATAAGAAAATACTACATTTTCAATAAAACTTCCAAAATTAATTAAAAATTCGTCTGTGGGGCCCACGTCTCGAAATCTAGCGAAAGTTAGGAACTCCGACAACTCATTCAATTACGAGTCCAACCATACTAGTTTCACTCATATCCGACTCCGAATCGATACCGAAATCTCAAAATTTTGTTTCTATGAGATTTCAAAAGAATTTCAAATTTCAATCTCAAAACACTAATTAAATGGTGAAAATAATGATATATTCATGTATATTGACCAAATCTGAGTTAGAATCACTTACTCCAATGTCTTTCCTTGAAAATCTATCAAAAATCGCCTCTGCTCAAGCTCCAATTTGTCAAAAATGGCGAATGGGACGAATGCCCTATTTTATAATTCTGCCCAGGCAGCCCTCGATCGTCGACCTCTATCGTGGTTCGATCATGTCCCTCGATCATGGCCTCGATCCTCGGCTTCAATTCTGGCCTCGATCCTCGGCCTCGATAGTGGCTTCGATCATGGCCCTCGATCCTCGGCCTTGATCGTGGCTTCGATCATGGCCCTCGAGCCTTTGCCTTCGATAATGACCCTCGAGCCCTGCCTTCGATCATGACCCTCGATCTTGGGTCTCGATCTTGGGCCTCGATCTTGGGCTCGATCTTGGGCTCGATCACAACCCAGAATTTCCCGCAGAAGAGAAAAAATGCAGCAGCTGTTTTAAGTCCAACTTTTGATCCGTTAACAATTCGAAACTCACCCGAGGCCCTCGGGACCTCAACCAAATATACCAACAAGTCCTAAAACATCATACGAACTTATTGAAAATCTCAAATCACATAAAACGACGCTAAAACCACGAATCATGCTCCAATTCAAGCTTAATGAAATTTAACATTTCTAACTTCTACATTTGATGTCGAAACCTATCAAATCAAGTACAATTGACCTCAAATTTTGCACACAAGTCATAAATGACATAACAGAGCTATGAAAATTTTCAGAACTGGATTCCGGCTCCGATATCAAAAAGTCAACTCCCCGGTCAAACTTCCAAACTTAAATTCCTATTTTAGCCATTTCAAGTCTAATTTAACTACGGACTTCCAAATAAAATTCCGAACACACTCCTAAGTCAAAAAATACCATACGGAGCTGTTGGAATCGTCAAAATTTTATTTTGGGGTTGCTATCTAAAAATGTTGACCGAAGTCAAACTTGGCCTTTTAAAGCAAACTTAAGGAACCAAGTGTTCCGATTTCAACCCAAACACTTCTAAATCCCGAATCAACCATACCCACAAGTCATAAATCATTAAAGCATATACGAAAAGTTTTATTTTAGGGAACGGGATTCTAAAAGTCAAAATGACCGGTTAGGTCATTACATTATCCACCTCTTAAACAAACGTTCTTTCTCGAACGGGTTTAGAATTATACCTGAAGTGCTGAATAAATGTGGATATCTGCTCCACATGTTTTCCTCGGCCTCCCAAGTCGCTTCCTCAACTGGTTGGCCCCTCCACTAGACTTTTATTGCAGAAATCCTTTTGGACCTCAATTGGCGAACTTGTTTAGCAACAATGGCAATTAGTTCTTCTTTATAGCCCAAACTATTATCTAGCTGAACTGTGCTGAAGTCTAACACATGTGATAGGTCGGCATGATACTTCCGGAGCATAGATACATGGAAAATCAGATGAATTCCCGATAGACTGGGAGGCAATGCAAGCTCATAAGCAACCTCTCCAACTCGTCTCAACACCTCAAATGGGTCTATAAACCTTGGGCTCCACTTGCCCTTCTTCCAGAATCTCATGATTCCCTTCATTGGCGAAACCTTCAAGAGAACTTTTTCACCCATATAAAGGATAAATCACGCACTTTCTGATCTGCGTAACTCTTCTGTCTGGACTGCGCTCTATGAAGTCGCTCCTAAATCAACTTTACCTTTTCCAAGGCATCCTTCACCAAATTAGTACCATATAACTTAGCCTCACCGGGCTCAAACCACCCGATAGGAGAACGACATCGCCGACCATATAAAGCCTCAAATAGAGCCATCTCGATGCTGAATTGGTAACTGTTATTATAAGCTAACTCGGCCAAAGGCAAGAAATGATCCCACTGACCTCCAAAGTCAATCACACATGCCATGAGCATATCCTCCAAAATCTGAATTGCCTGCTCTGACTGCCCGTCGGTCTGCGGATGAAGAGTTGTGCTGAGCTCTACCCGAGTCCCCAACTCACCCTGTACTGCTCTCCATAAATGTGAAGTAAATTGAGGGCCTCTATTTGATATGATGGAAATTGGCAAGTCGTGAAACCGAACTATCTTCTAAATATAAATCTGGGCCAACCTCTCTGAAGTATACGTAGTCACAACCGGAATGAAGTGTGCCGACTTGGTTAACCTGTCGACAATGACCCAAACTGTATCAAACTTCTGCAAGGTCCGCGGCAACCCAACTACAAAGTCCATAGTGATACGTTCCCATTTCCACTCTGGTATAGTCATCTGCTGAAGTAGGCCACCTGGCCTCTGGTGCTCATATTTAACTTGCTGGCAATTTAGACACCTGTCTACATACTAAACTATGTCCTTTTTCATTCGTCGCCACCAATAATGCTGCCTCACGTCACGATACATCTTCGTAGCACCTGGATGAATAGAATACCGAGAACTGTGTGCCTCCTCTAGGATCGTTTTCCCCAGTCCATCCACATTAGGAACATATAGACGATCCCGGAGTCGCAGAACACCATCCGCTCCAATAGTAACTTCCTTGGCACCACCCCGTAGTACTATTTCTCGAAGAACCATTAAGTGTGGATCAGCATACTGGCAAGACTTGATCCGCTCAAATAATGAAAACTGAGCTACAACATATGCAAGAACTCGACTGGGCTCTGAAATATCCAGCCTCACAAGTCTGTTAGCCAAGGACTAAATATCCAAAGCTAATGGCCTCTCCTCTGCTGAAATGAAAGCCAAACTACCTATACTCCCCGCCTTCATACTCAAGGCGTCTGCAACCACATTGTTTTTGCCCGGATGATATAGGATAGTAACATCATAATCTTTCAGTAATTCCACCCATCTGCGCTGCCTGAAATTTAGGTCTCTCTGCTTGAACAAATACTGCAAACTGCGATGATCAGTGTAAACTTCACAAGACACCCCATAAAGATAATGCCTCTAAATCTTAAGAAAGTGAACAATCACATCTAACTCCAAATCATGCACTGGATAATTCTTCTCGTGGGGCTTCAGCTGACGTGAAGCTTATGCAATAACTTGCCCTTCCTACATCAATACACAACCCAAGCTAATGCGTGAAGTATTACAATACATTGTATACATCCCCGAACCAGACGGCAACATTAACACTGGTGCTGTGGTCAATGCTATCTTGAGCTTCTGAAAGCTCACCTTACAATCATCGGACCATCGGAGCGGAGCATCCTTCTGGGTTAATTTGGTCAAAGGTGCTGCAATAGATGAAAAACCTTCCACGAACCGACAATAATAACCTGCTAAACCCAGAAAACTCCTTATCTCAGTCGCCGAAGTGGGACGATGTCAATTCTGAACTGCCTCAATCTTTTTGGGATCAACCTTAATGCCCTCTCCCGATACAATAAGCCCCAAAAATGCTACAGACTCTAGCCAAAACTCACATTTAGAGAACTTAGCATATAGCATTTGTTCCCGCAACGTCTGAAGCACCACTCTCAAATGCTGCTCGTGCTCCTCCTTACTGCGCGAGTAGATCAAGATGTCATCAATGAAGACAATGACAAACGAATCAATATATGGCCTGAATACCATGTTCATCAAATCCATAAATGCTGCCGAGGCGTTAGTTAAACCGAAGGACATCACCAAAAACTCATAATGACCATATCTAGTCCGAAAAGCAGTCTTCGGAACATCCGAATCCCGAATCTTCAACTGATGGTACCCCGACCTCAAGTCGATCTTAGAGAACACCCTAACACCCTTCAACTGGTCAAATAGATCATCAATACGCGGCAGCGGGTACTTGTTCTTAATAGTGACTTTGTTCAATTGGCGATAATCAATACACATCCGCATTGTTCCATCCTTCTTCTTCACAAATAATACTGGTGCACCCCAAGGCGATACACTCGGTCTGACGAACCCTTTGGTTAGTAACTCATCAGGCTGTGTTTTTAATTCTTTCGGAGCCATATGATACGGTGGGATAGATATAGGCTGGGTATCTGGAGCCAAGTCAATACAGAAATAAATATCACGATCAGGTGGTATACCTGGAAGATCTGAAGGGAATACATCGGAGAAATCCCGAACCACAGGCACTGAATTAATAGCCGGAGTCTCTGCAGTAGTATCCCGAACATAGGCTAGATAAGACAAACAACCCTTCTCAACCATGTGTTGAGCCTTTATAAAAGAAATAACTCGATTAAATGAACTAACAGACGAACCCTTCCACTTCAGCTTAGGCAATGCTGGAATAGCTAAGGTAACAGTCTTGGCATGACAATCTAGAATAGCATGATATGGATATAACCGGTCCATGCCCAGAATAATTTCAAAATCGATCATCTTAAGCAATAGGAGATCTGTTCTAGTTTCATAACCACAGAATGTAATAATACAGGATCGGTAGATCCGGTTCACAATAACAGAATCGCCCACAAGAGTGGACACATAAATAGAAGTACTCAAGGACTCACAAGAAACACCCAGGAATGGAGCAAATAGAGATGACACATATGAATACGTAGATCCTGGATCAAATAATACTGAGGCATCTTTGCCGCAAATAGAAAGAATACCTGTAATCACGGCATCTGAGGCCTCTGCATCTGGTTTGGCCGGAAAAGCATAAAACCGAGCTGGAGCACCAACTGGCTGGCCTCCACCTGGTAGGCCTCCACCTCTAGGATGACCCCTACCCACCTGTCCTCCACCTCTTGGTGGTAGGACAACTGGTGGAGCAACTGGTCCGGTAATCATAGGCTGCTAACCCTGTTGCACTAGTTTACCCTAAAGCCTGGGGAAGAATCTCCTTATGTGACTGGGATTCCCACATTCGTAACAACTCTTTGGTGCGATGGGCTGCTGACAAAGAGTCTATCTCTGGGGATATGAATACCCACTAGGAGGACCGTGAATAGTCGGTGGGCGATAAGAACTCTCTGGTATAGCATTGAGATAGGGTCGCACTGGAGCACCTCGAGGAGGCGGTGGTGCTGGATATGGGGGCATGCTGGACTGCCCTCTCACGAACTAACCTCTTCCCCCAGACGGAGCACCTCTAAACTCTCTAGAATACCTGAACCGCTTATCTCTCATAACCTTCTATCATCTCTGCTAACGTACATCCTCAATCATGCGGTCTATCTCCATGACTAGCTTATAAGAAGTACCCATCTCAACCTTTCTAGGCATAGTGACCTGAATGCTAGTCTGTAAACCCGGAACAAACCTTCACACTCTCTCCGCCTCAGTAGGGAGTATCATAAGTGCATGGCGAGATAACTAAGAAAACCTCGCCTCATAATCGGTCACTGACATCTGACCCTGCTGGAACTGCTCAAACTGAAACCTCAACTCTTCCCTCTGGGAGGGTTGAATATACCTATCCAGGAAGATACAGGTGAACCTGTCCCAAGTCATGGGAGGATAATCTGTTGGTCTGCCAAGAACATAAGACTGCCATCATCTATGGGCTCTGCCCTCTAGCTGAAAAGTAGCAAAGTCTACCCCATGAGACTCCATTATCCTTATGTTGTACAGTCTATCCTTGCATCGATCAATGAAATTCTGGGGATCCTCATGTCTCTCACCCCCAAAGACAGGAGGATGTAGTCTAGTCCATTTGTCCAATAGTTTCTGCGGATCAGCGGCTGCAGCTGGCCTGGGCTCAGGTGTAGCTGTTACCACTGGCTGGGCTCCACCCATGGGTAGTGCACCCTAGATCTAATATACAGCAGCTGCCTGTCGATGAGCCTGCACAGTAGGGTTCTGTGCTCCCCTGCCTGCCGGAGATGTGGCTGGGTCTACCGGAAATAAACCGTCTTGAGTCATAGTGTCCATAAATCGCAGCATACGACCCATAACATCCTGAAATCTCGGTGCAGGTGTGAAATTCACCTGAGCTGGCTCTGCTACAAGAACTTCACCATGTTCTTCATTTATGGGATCCTCTGCAGCACCCACTGGTGGAATAACTGGAACAGGCCTGGGACGTCCTCGTCCCCTACCACGGGCTGGAGCTCTCCCTCGGCCTCTTCCTCGGCCTCTAGCAACTGGGGGAGTAGCTCTTCCCTGGTCTGGAGCCTCATTCGAGCGCGTTCTCACCATCTGTGAGAGAGTAATAGGAAGATATTTAGTACTACATCAATTGCACGATGGAAGAGGAAGAAAGGTAGTTTCCTAACACCCTATAGCCTCTCGAAGATAAGTACAGTCATCTCCGTGCCAATCCACAAGACTCTATTAGGCCTGCTCATAACTTGTGAAACCTACGTAAACCTAGTGCTCTGATACCATGTTGTCACGACCCAATTTCACCCATAGGTTGTGATGGCACCCAACACTACGGCTAGGCAAGCCAACTAATAAATTAAACCGATTAGATTTAAATCCAAGAAAAATAATAAAACACTGAATACTACCAATGTGTGTGCCAAGACCTGGTATCACAAGTGTATGAACATCTAGTAGATTATACAAAACTTCAAATACTGTCTGAAATAGAAATAGACAGAATGAAAATATAAGGAGAGGCACAGGTAGCTGCAGGACAGCTCAGAAAGGCAGCTCATCACTACGCCTCTGGATAACGAGGATGTGCGATGATAGGTCTTCCACAAGTACCTGTCTCAGATCCTGCACAAAAAGTGCAGCAAGTATAGTATGAGTACGTAAACAACATGTACCCAGTAAGTATCAAGCCTAATCTCGAAGTAGTAGAGACGAGATAGTCGACTTTGATACTTACTAAGGGTCAACAATAATAAATAGAATACAATAGAATTTATTTAATTCAGCATGATTCACAGAGTTAACAATAATTTTACTAAATCAGCAGGAATAATTAAATTTCTTCAAATGCAACAATTCTCAATATATTAATTAAATTCCTTCAATTCCAATAAATTTTCAATTTATCTATTAGATTTACAAGCTGTAATAAACTATCAAAGTATCGTGTAATTATTATTATTATTAGGCACAATTTCTGCCGAGGTCGTACGGCCCGAGCCAGAGTGTCGTGTATACTGCCGAGGGACGTGCGACACGATCCATAGATGCATCTATCCTGCCGAGGCGTTCGACTCTCTCCACAAGAAAGGAGGACATTTTCCTATGTACTACTGGAAGGAGAGTATATTTATTATAATAAATCTGGGAGGAAGAACAATTTCTTTTAACAATTAATTAATTAATTAAAACAGAAAATCAAGCATAGGAGATTTTCATCTATTAATATTTTTATCTAACAATTCACATCCATTAATATATCAAATAATACTAATTAAATAAAGAATACAGTTTACACAAGTAATTCATGCTTTGAGTCCTAAACTACCCGGACTTTATCATTAATAGTAGCTACACACGGACTCTCGTCACCTCGTGTGTACGTAGCCCCCACAATTAGCAACAATTATTACTTTAATTACCTATGAAGTAATTTTCCCCTCACAAGATTAGACAAGAGACTTACTTCGTCTTGCTCCAATTTAATCCACTAGTAGGCCTTTTCCTCGATTATCCAGCTGTGATTGGCTCGAATCTAACCAAAAATAATTCGATACAGTCATCAAAAATTATAGAATCAATTTCATAAGAAAATACTACATTTTCAATAAAAATTTCGAAATTAATTAAAATTTCGTTTGTGGGACCCACGCCTAGGAATCCGGCGAAAGTTACAAAATCCGATAACCCATTCAATTACGAGTCCAACCATACCAGTTTCACTCAAATCCGACTCCGAATCGATACCAAAATCTCAAAATTTTGTTTCTACAAGATTTCAAAAATTTCCCAAATTGCAATCTCAAAACAGTAATTAAATGGTGAAAACAATAATATATTCATGTATATTGACCAAATTCGAGTTAGAATCACTTACCCCAATGTCTTTCCTTGAAAATCTATTAAATATCGCCTATGCTCAAGCTCCAATTTCTCAAAAATGGCGAACGGGACGGATGCCCTCCTTTATAATTCTGCCCAGGCAGCCCTCGATCATGACCTCGATCTTCGGCCTCGATCGTGGTTCGATCATGGCCCTCGATCATGGCCGCGATCCTTAGCTTCGATCTTGGCCTTGATCCTCGGCCTCAATCGTGGCTTCGATCATGGCCCTCGATCATGGCCGCGATCCTTAGCTTCGATCTTGGCCTTGATCCTCGGCCTCAATCGTGGCTTCGATCATGGCCCTCGATCATGGCCGCGATCCTTAGCTTCGATCTTGGCCTTGATCCTCGGCCTCAATCGTGGCTTCGATCATGGCCCTCGATCCTCGGCCTCGATCGTGGCCCTCGAGCCTTTGCCTTCGATAATGACCCTCGAGCCCTGCCTTCGATCATGACCCTCAATCATGTCCTCGATCTTTGGTCTCGATCCTGGGCCTCATTCTTGGGCCTCGATCTTGGGTGGCCTCGATCACTGCCCAGAATTTCCAGCAGAAGAGAAAAATGCAGCAGTTGTTTTATGTCCAACCTTTGATCCGTTAACCAACCGAAACTCACCCGAGGCCCTCGGGACCTCAACCAAATATACCAACAAGTCCTAAAATATCATACGAACTTATTGGAAACCTCAAATCACATAAAATGACGCTTAAACCACGAATCATGCTCCAATTCAAGCTTAATGAAACTTAAAATTTTCAACTTCGACATTCGATGTCGAAACCTATCAAATCAAGTCTAATTGACATCAAATTTTGCACACAAGTCATAAATGATATAACGGAGCTATAAAAATTTTCAGAACTGGATTCCGACTCCGATATCAAAAAGTCAACTCCCCGGTCAAATTTCCAAACTTAAATTCCTATTTTAGCCATTTCAAGCTTAATTTAACTACGGACTTCCAAATAAAATTCCGAACACGCTCCTAATTCAAACATCACCATACGGAGCTGTTGGAATCATCAAAATTCTATTCCGAGGTTGTTATCTAAAAATGTTGACCGAAGTCAAACTTGGCCTTTAAAAGCCAACTTAAGGAACCAAGTGTTGCGATTTCAACCCAAACACTTCTAAATCCCGAACCAACCATCCCCGCAAGTCATAAAGCATTAAAAGCACATAAGAGAAGTTTTATTTTAGGAAATAGAATTCTAAAAGATAAAATGACCGGTTGGGTCATTACATTCGTGCTTTAATATAGTATTGTATACGGGTGAAATCGAGCTCATGGCGCATCCCTACTTCCGACAGGATAAGCCAGGCTCAAGACATGGTGGCAAGGTACTGAAATCGAGCCAAAGGTCCCACCGACCCAAAATTCGGGGGCATGATGCCTGCCCTCGAGAATGTCGAGATCATGATTCCGGAATCAGTCCTAGCCTCGAACAATTTCGAAGAACATTGTAGGATAATCAAGCATTGCCAACAGAAGGCCAAAATATCTGTGACCGTCCAAATATCACGGGGGGAATCTTGGCACGTATCGATGAGGAACCGGTAGCCAGTTAATCAGAAGATTGTTTTACCTTTTATAGAGTTGTACCTAAAGTAGGACACCCTTCTATATAAAGGGGGTCTGATAATTCATGAAGTACATTGTAACACGCACTCAAAAGTAATATATTATTATTTTCTCTGTTATTAGTTCTTTCTCTTGTTCATCGGTGCTGGCCATAACGAGTTCGGGTCGAGGGTGAAAATTCCAAACAGTTTGGAACTATCGTCCTCGTTCGGTTTGAATCTATTTTATCTTTATTTGTTCAACTCTACTTAATTTATTACTCTGTATCAAATTAATCCGCATATCCTTAAAACCACTTACAAATTTAATTGTTATCCGATTTTGA
>AWOL01S0008635.1:3083-28050 GCA_000715115.1 Nicotiana otophora
ATATATATATATATATATATATATGGTAAATGTCTATCATCAAATGAAACAATATATGTTACTATTTTTGTTTTTTAGGGAAATAACGCTTTACTCAATGAAAAGGTTCAAGTCTTTTGAGATAGACTACAAGGAAAGAAAGTTAATTGAACGGAGTACGATTTAACGCTCCCATCTCAACTATTTTAACGTCACTCATACTCTTCTTTTCCCAGTAAATTAGACTTAGGATATAAATTATTTCTTGATTAGTAGAAGTACTTAAACTTTTTAGTGCAGAAAAAGTTAAAAAATTGGTAAATTATTACTCATATTTGAAGTAATATTAGTATTAACTTAAGTTAGATTGAAATTGTTTAGAGGAAATAAAGCTCCACCAAATGAAAAGGATCAAATTTTTAAGCCGTGTTTAAAAGGAAAGGAAGCTAGATTTATTTGGACAGAGGGCGTATGATTTAATGGCAATTTTCTGTATTTGCACATCTATATTATTGCGAAGACTAACCTTTATTGTTCAAACTTAAGTCTATGATCAAAAACTGCTAAGTATGCATGTGCTTATAAACTTACGAGAATAGGATTTATAGTGAATTAGAAATAATAATATTTTGAAGCGTAAAATATTAAATTATTATGTATAACATCAATATGAAAATATAAAATAATAATTTAAGTTTGTCAATTGTTTGAAAATAATGCCTCTTTAACTGAAGGTCTATCAAAAACAACATCTCTACCTTCTCAGGGTAGGGGAAAGGTCTGCGGACACGCTACCCTCCTCAGACCTTACTTAAGGGAACTCACTTGAGTTTTTTGTTTTTGTTGTTGTAATTGTTTGAAGGAAATAAGTCTCCAAATGAAAGGATCAATTTTATTAGCATAACAGAACTAAAAGGAGAGACATTATTTGGTCAGAGGGAGTTTGATTTAAAGAAAGCTTTCAATAATTGGTACATCACTATTGTTAAGAAGCACTAACCTATGTGTTTAAGAATTGATAAACTAGGAATTGCAACAAGCTATCTTATTTATGTGTAAAAACTAGTTGAAGGAGATAAAGTAGCCTGATCAATTGGCAACAATTAGATACAATGATCAAATCTACACTCTGTTTGCGTTTGTTCGACAACATAACTTATACAGTAAATTTAGGAATTCAAACCAATTATGAGGTTAAATCAGAGGTTCCTATACATATATTCAATCCTTGCTTCTCTCCTGCAATGGAGGATATTTGACCAATTACAGTTAGAAGTAAGGAAAAGATAAGATTAGAAGACTTGATGAAGTAGGATTATCTAAATCTGGATCAGTTGATTGATCGGAATTGTGTACCTTTGTGCTCAATTTGCACCAATATGAACAACTCTGTCAAGTCCAACATGTTTGTTTTCACCTGATTCAGATGTGGACTCTCCACTTATTCTGGTTGTATTATTAGAATCAGCCCCTGCCGAGTTTTGCATAACAGTCCTAGAAGGCGGTATTTCATGGTCATGCTGCCCTTCATACGCTGTAACAACTAATTTTGGATCATGGGATGCCCTCTCCACATGCTTCTTTGCAGGGCAACCGGCACTTGAGCATCTGTAGTAACTCCTACATATAACGGAAGCTGGATTTATAGAGAGAGTGCAAAAGCATTGCAGATGCAACAAGATGTTTGAACTGTGTAAACAAAGCGAGAAAGAGCACAAGAACCAGGGGGTTGGGGTGGAAGAAAAGAGAACAAGAAAAGCGTAAAATCTTTTAACATTATCAAAGACGAGAGGTATGATCCGAAACAACATGCATACTGAAAAATAGAATCTGGGGGCAAGAGAAACAGAAAGCTGATCATATCAGCTTATATATACAAGACATACGCTGCAGTAAGTAGGCCTAGTGTTTTCCTTTTTTTCTTTTAATCGGATTAACTAGGTCCAGTGTTTACCTCGCAAGATATGATCGTAAAGTGACTATTTACATTCTCCAATCTTACTTTTAGAAATAAACATAACTTTTGACAGGAAGGGGACATGTTAGCGGAAGATGAGAAGTTCAACTTGTAAAATTAGTCAACATCAAGTGAATAATCAATCAAAAACGAACCAACAAGGAAAGAGTAGACAAATTGTTTAGTACTAGTATAAAAAGAGCCCAAATGGAGCGTTATGGCTACAGATATTTAATATAACCAATCCCGACTAGTTTGGAATTGATACATAGTTGATTGTATATACTTTTATTGAACAAAATCCGCAATAATATTTGTATTAAATTTTTTACAAAAGTAGAATAATAATAGCTCAAGTCCATTTTTCTGTAAATGAGATACGGTTGCTTTTAGTCAATCAGCAAACAAACTTTAGATGAATGTACAGTTCCATATGGTTCTGTAGAAGCAAAAGAGCATGAGTCAACCTATGTATATTGTATGTATGGAATACATTTTCAAAGACTGCTAATTACTTAGTCCAGATTAGAACAGTATTATTTTTAGCAAGAAAATGCAATGTGGTTCTTTAACAGATTTTGGGGTGTGTCATATCTATAAAGATCTACAAGAATGTCAAAGTACAGTATTGGGTTTTGAAAGGCTAACGACAACAAGATATAGTATTATTGACAAGAGAAAGCAGATTGGATCCACTGGTATTGATAGACTGAGAAAGAAATAGTCAAGCAGGCTACTAATGGGCCGAAAATAGAACATTTGGCCTTACAAGGTAGGGTTAAAGAAGGTGAACATAGAGAAATGGCAAGCCGCATCGGATAAGGAGGATCATGTAAGAGTAAGACCACATAGGAGGGCTTAGTATTTTTGAAGTTAAATCGAGAAGAGTGAAAGGGACACCCGTGCAAGCAAGAGTTATGCAATTTAGGACAACTTAAAAAAGAAAGGTGGACATTCAACATGAGATGAAGGCAGCAATTATTCTGATAGGCGACATTCATTGCTTCCGTTCCTTTCACGGTTTACAGTGGAAGAATAGGAATGCTTTGTAAACAATCATAACAAGAAAGCAACTCAAGGTTAAGAGGTGATAAGAAAAAGCTATTTTGCATGGGCAAAGATTTACAAACATGTTTTTAAAGCAAAGAAAATAGTTACCTAGGATTTGGATTTCCTTTTACCAGTTTTTGCCCATATTTGCGCCACCGATACCCATCATTGACTATATCCACTTCACTCCTTGTTTGAACAATGTGCTGTGGTTCACTATGAGACTTAATAGGTGGAATCTCATCACTTCTAGGTACTTCTCTCTTCCTGTTGCAAAACAATTGCAACTATCAACTCTAAGAGAGTGTCTAGACCTGAAAACTGAAGACAAATAAATAAGGTTTTGGCTATCACATACTGTCTCTTTGGGTCCGGACCACCACTATTATCGGCCTCATCTCCTGATTTATGTGGCTTCAGAACTGTATCTGTTGCGCTACCACCAGCTGGTACAATAGCCGCTGAAAGCGAGCTCTCCGATGGTTCGATAGATTGACATGTTTGACCAATCACAATAGATTTCTTACCTTCAGCTAATTAGGTAACTCATTAAAATTAAATACTTATCTAGATCGAATAAAACAATTGACTCAGAAATCTTAAGTACCTTCCCGTGGTGTTCCCATTGGCATGTTTGTTTGTTTCAATTGCATAGGCACTACAAACTCGGGGGAGATTTGGGGACTATCTAAAGGTTTTGGATGTTCATGCTTTGCGATATAGTGGATATTGGTAATATGCCCATCATGTGATCTCTCCACTTGCTTTTTTGCAAGACAATTAGGGGACGTGCACTTGTAATAACTCCGAGTAAACTCATTTCCTCTAACAAGTTTCTGACCATATTTTCGCCAGTTATATCCATCTTCAGATGGTTTTTCAGGTGATCTGAAAGGAGTGATTTCTTGATCAGATGGCAAAGCCTGGACACTCGTATCAAGGTTCCGCCTTGGTTGCAACTTATCCAAAGCTTTCTCAGGCCTTGTGGAATAAGTTACTTGTTCTTGATTAGGTTGAGATACAACAACTTCCATTTTCTCACGTTGTATATGTTGTGAAGATTCTGAAGCTTTCCCAGGTACTAAGGAAGCGTTTCTGTCTTTTACAGGAGAATCTGATTCACAAGATTTTATGTATGGTTCCTTCTTTGGTAGAACAGAAACTCGACTAGATTCTGATGCCTTTGCCAAAGAATCGGGGCTCAGTCCCTTAAGTAGTTCATCAGAAACAACTTCAGCTGAAACTGAATCACAGGTTCCTTTCTCTTTTGACTCTGATCTGTTGGTGACAGTGTCAGGGTCCGGTTTCTGCTGAAATTTTTCAATCCCTTCAACGACACTCTTCTTTGGCTTGACTTCACCCGATACTTCTTGGCATATCGTAGAAAGTGCATTTTCATCTTGATTACTTTGTGATGACTTTTCCAAAGCATCGGGGCTCACTCTCTTCTGTAGTTCACCAGAAATAACTTCAGCTGACATTGACTCACAGATTCCTTTCTCTTTTGACTCAGATATGTAAGTAACAGCGTCAAGGTCCTGTTTCTGCTGTAATTTTTCAGAGGAAACTTCATCTGTCACATCTTTATTATGTGTACCCATTCAACCTGGAAAAGTATTTGAAGCAAATACACCAAAGTATCACATTTTAGGCAGGGGAATAAAGTACAAGTATACGGGCATATGCAACGTATGGATGCGCTATTCCCATAAAATGCAGCACATAAGTGTCTCCCCACTGTCTATTTAGAACACATCGAACATTTAGATATTAATAGCATGCAAAGACAGATAACATTTTTTACTGGAAAAGGATAACAGCACATACTGAACTCAAGCAGACAACAGGCAGAAAAGCTATGGGAATTAATAATAGATACTATAATGATCGACTATACCTAAATCACAAACTGGTGAGCTTGGCTATAGATTCTTTATATCCATTTCGCTTTGTTCAAGTCTCATTCATTATAATACTAAATAATTTGTTTTTTAAAGGTAAGTTAGGGATTCCAGAAATTCATGTAAATTACAAGACCTATCGTAATGTAAGTGTAGCAACAACAAACCAACAATTAAGCGCTGATTCCAGCTAGCTGGCATTGTTATATGCAGATCCTTTTTTCAAAATTTTCGGGTAATTTTCATTGATCACTAAATTGACAATGATAGCCGACCACAACTAGTTTAGATTGAGGCGTGGTTGATAAGATGATTGGCTTACTAGACAAACATAGACGTGTCCGAATTAGGAGGATATACCTACTACTCCCCCATCTCATTTTATGTGACAGTGTTTGACTGGGCATGAAGTTTAAGAAAGAAAAACTTTTGAAACTTGTAGTCTAAAACAAGCCATAGACATTTACGTGGCTATAAATCTATCTCACTAAGGTAAAATGAGAAGTTTAAGATTAAATTGTTTCTAAGTGCCATTCTTTTTGGGACAAACTAAAAAGAAAGTATGGCACATAAAAAGGATCAGACGGGTATGATTCTTCTACCCCTAATTAGATGCTGAATAGTTAATACATATATTAAGATTCTTCAGAATAGTATCTAATACTAATAGTAGTACATAAATTTCAGAATCAAAAAAATAATAATTGAAAAAAAAAAAAGGTGAACAGTATTCTCAAGACCCTCCCTTGTACCCAATTCTCACAAGCCCTCAAAATTGGTTAAAGAAAATTAACTAGCAAAAAAGAGAAACAATAGAACATAAGCCCTAAAATGTCAAGAAATTTCTTAAACACAAACAAAACATTAAACACCTAGACAGATTATAACACAAAAAAGAGCAGTAGAAAGTCAAACAGGACAAAGCGCTATGATGTCAGAAGACAATTCGCACCTTTTGCCCCTGTTCTTTGGGGCTGAAAGCTCTGCCAATTCTCAGGTAATTGTGGATGATCAAAAGAGGAGAAGAGAAGAGGTGGTGATTTCACCAGTTTTTAGCAGAATTGACTTGGACCAAGTACTACTTTTTTATAGCTCTCAACAAATACTATACCAACAAAAGCAGGTAATCAAAAAGGATGTCTATGTCACTGTGTGTGTGTGTGTGTTTGAAAGACAAGTACTTTAACCCTCTTTTGAGGATTAATTAGCAAAATTTTATAGGAAGAATGATCAGCTTTTTGCTTTTGAGATTGATGAGTTAAGCTAAGAGGGGTGGTTCACGTGTAAGAGCATCAACGGACCTCAAAAGACCAAAATATTAGTAGTAGAATCTTATTCCTATGTTGGACTTGGTACTGTTACAAAAACACACGTGGCCTAATGGCGTTGGTTCTTGTCAGTTGTCTGAGGTTTTATTTTGTAATGTCTTTTTCCTTTTTTACCGTGTAGTGACAAACCTCTTTTGTTATAATTACTCTCATCACCTTTATTTGTTTACTTTTCACTTTGCACCCTCCTTAATAAATAATAAATAAAATACATAATCTATCATGATATTCATATTAATTGATACATATTTTTAAAGGATTTAAAAAAATAATTTGAAATGAGTAATTAATAATGTGGTATAACAGAAAAAAAAAATTGTCTTATTTTAATATGCTAAAAGTGATAAGTAAAAGTAAAAATTTATTTTTAAAATACCGGAGACTTATGGGTTCCTACCGTAATTTCAAATTAATATGCAATAATAACTGGGTTCACTGTTAGATATTTACAGATATTTAGTAATTTCTTAATATAAATACAGAATCTACGCAAGAGTTACTGGATTTTCGAGAACCCGTATTCAATGCTCTAGGTCCGCCCCTGTTCTTGGCCCGCCCTAAAAGATAAGCCGACAAATGTGTATGTTTTGTAAGTTTAAGTCAAAATATACATGTTATATACATAATTAATGTCTATATTTTATATATTATATATATTTAATCTAGCGCCCGTAATTAATTTCAGCCAATGCCCAAACTGAAAAAGTCCTTTTTTACTTTGTTTTTTGTTATTTTTCTCTTCTTCTATGGATTGGGTCAGCTTTGCTATAGATAGAATTAAAAGATGGACGGAGGAAAAGCACAATCATACTTTCACCAGCAAAGAAAACGTTCGACCCACGTCTACGGCAACCGATTTCGTTTTCTTTTTCTGAATATTCTCTTTATTTTACTGGTTTTCATTGTAAGGTGGCACTAGAACAGAAATCTGTTTCTGCAAATTATTTTCCACTAAACACGAGACTTGTTTTGCCAAAAAAAAAGTGTTATTTCCGACTGCAAACGTAATAAGAATCCCTCGGATCATAATTCCTTTTCCTTTTTCCAGAATTTTATTTAAATTTTCTGGGGTTTGATCTCGAAATCTCTTCTCATATGAACTGAACGTAAAGGGGCAGGTGGAAAACCTCCAATTTATTTTGAGAAAGATCTACCAAATAAAGCTGAAATGGAACAGATAGACCTAGTCAACAATTGTTTTGTACAGTGACAATATAATGGAGACAGGCAGGTATTTGAATTGTCTATTTAACATTTGAAGCACACTAAAAACACCAGATATCTTTTAACTTAAGCTAGAATCCAGGGCTACTGTCCAGCTTTCAAAAATGCCACAGATATTGTTTCACCTATAAACATAACCATTCTAACAATACTTCTGAGTTCTGGGTAAAGCTCGTCATTTAAGTATAGAGCTTAACTCCAACGGAAGAATCCCGTTGTTTGCAGCGTAAAATACAGCTATTGCAATCAGAAGGACGAGTATAACGATCCACAAGCTCAGACCTGCAAATGAAAACAATATGTTTAATAACAATTACCACAACAAAAGTCGATTATGCATGCGCAAAAGCATGGCACTGGATGGCAAGAATATAAAGAGAGATCTGTTTGCAGTATAATCGCTATCAGCCAGTTGGACAGATTTGCTTACAAGTTAATTCAGGTATTAATGACTTGACCAAACTTGAATCAATTCAAATGCTAACAAAGAATAAAACTCACACACACATATGCAGTTGTTTCCTACTAGTTTCATGTTATAAGTAATACTAACTTTTTTCTTAGATGAAGATCAATTTAAACTAAACTAATCAAGATCAATAGCAGAAGCTTAGAAACTACAAATGTTAGCTCATTTCCAGAACTCGGCCAGCTACCTGCTAGCAACCACCCCACACAAACAAAGCTGTCTCTACCATCATGCTCCTGATATGGAAATTGAATACTCACCACTTTTCTTCTCCTCCTTTATAATTGTCACTCTCACTCTTGAATCCATGGAGGCAGAGAGCAAAGCCCTGAAGAAAGCAAAAATTTTAGAATTGTTTGTGCTAAGTGCAGGCTTTTATAGCTATTAACAGGAACATGAAAAACATTTAGGACCTCGAATCTTCCGAGAACTTCAATGTCGTCACAAGACCAAGATGAGCCTTTTTCACCACATTTTGCACTTGCAAATTGTTAGAAGAAACTATCAGTACATCTCCCTCGATTGTTCCTCTGCAAAGAAAGTGAAACAGAGGCAGCATTTAGGTCCCCCAATAACATATTCTATGCAACATCATTATTACTTCTACAGTTCAGTGTTATAAGATGTCGACAGGATGGTGGTAGTTTCACATGGACCGTCATGTATGACAAGAACTTATGGAAAAGCCACTGAAAATTTTACAACTTAAATGTAAGTTGTTCTTAAGCATATTAGCCGGAGACATTGGCATATTCAATAGTCCCAGGGAACAGTTTCATGATGTCTCTTAAGCAACAAGCTACAATCTGACAAAATACTCTGAGATTCGGTAGCTCTCTGAGCATCTTCAATGATACATATCTAATCATACAAGAGCAAGCATTGTGATAATATGTTCCATCAAATGATACTTATTTTTTATTGTTGTTGGTCCAGGCTAGTTTGTGCACACCTCAACTAATCCACCACGCAGCCTCTTACAACCCACAAGCACAGGTGGTCAGGTAACTGCTCATCAAGATTAGAGCAGGTGGACCCACAGTAATGTTATAGCTAAGCTTCAAACCTGGAATCTCCAGGTATGCTGATCCTATGCGCCAACATCTCCACCATTGCCTTTGGGACTGCTTTTCTCCTCTTTGATTATTAAATATATTTATTTAATGACCATATTATTGAATTTATTAAGCAGTAAATAAGCTGCTTTTGTAGCCAAATGCTCAAACTCTTTGAAAGGCAGCACTAAGCTTAGCACATCATATAAATGAACTCTCCAACTATTAGAAAGTCCAGCTATATGGAGTGTTAAGCTGTGGGATGAGATAGCCTACAGTTGTTTACAGACATTCGCGGAAGAGAAACCAACAAAAGAGTCTTACATTGCCAGAAGCTTTCCATTGGGTGAAATATTAAAGGCACAAACAGGATCACGAACAACACGTTTTGATCTTATCCTCTTCCACGTAGTAGTACTCCACTTCGAAATACTTCCACCTTGATCTTTGCAAATAGAAGAATATAGGGTTAATTTTTCAGATGCCAACTCAAACACTATCTAAATATAGGTAATTCAGATAAAATTCCAATATAGCATATCCACCTCGCATCGTGGTGATGTATAGAACCTGATTCTCATCATTAACTGGTGAGAATCTACAATAGCCAAAAATCTCATCCTGGGTACAGAAGACGCTTCTTGTCAGATAACTAGTAGCAACACTGAGAAAGGATTGGGTATGTGCCCACACAACTTCCTCGAATTGGGAATATATGAGAATCCACATGTAATTACTCTTATCTTATCAAAAAACAAAATTAAAAATAAGAATCTACATGTAAGAGAGAATCAGTTCATGTAAAACCAAATGACAGGAGAAACAAAACATATAAGAATGACCTAGTCTGCTTTTTGGGTCGTCTTAAGTGTCAATTAGACTGGAAAGGAGACTGCATCATATTTTCCCTTTCTTTTGGTGGAAAAAAAGAGAAACACAACACAACGAGCATCTTCCAGCAATTAAAAGCCATTCATAGATATTCTTACATTTTCTTTCATCAAAGAAGCTACAGATGTTGATTTAGAGACGTCCCAAATACGGCAAGGGCCGCTCCCAACAGATACAAGAAATTTTCCATCAGGACTGCATACACAACCAAAAGCATTTGAGTCAAAATTCCTCTACCATAAAACATATAGCTTGTAGTGCTTAAATTAAATGCTCTGATAAACTTTATGAACCTGAAGTCTAGATCCTTCACAGAAGCATGAGCATTAGCCTCATCAAGACTAATTTCCATGCTCGGCCACTTGAAAACCCTCAACTTGCCATCCTGTACTGCACCAAAATTCAATAATCAATATAATTATGATTTACCTGCCAAACAAGCTCATGTGGCTCCATACTTCACTCCTTAGAAAGGAAAACAAGAAGAAAGAAGCAGATGCTGAGAAGAAGAGGCCCAGGTCTCTCCCTCCGTGATCTAACAAAATCAATAAATCATGCCTCAATTTTAATCTAGATACAACGAATATTCTCCAAATAAAACTTGACAAAGCAAATGGAACCTTTGGGGATAGGATGACAGCCTGTTCAGAATGATTGTGTTATCTAGATTAGACCACCAAGCCAAGTTGCTAAATTTAAACATAGAGGAAGAGAACAATATTTTTTAATTAGAGCAATATAACAAATAGAGAAGAACAAATTGTATATCTGCTTAATAGACTGTAGTTTAAACTAAAGAAAAATTTACTTGTTAACCTCCCCAACTACTTGGTATCTCAGCATAGCCGATTGATCGTTGGTTGATTTCCTGGTTAACCTGCTCCTTAACCGTCAACGTGTGGTATCCATAGACAGCTCAAAACCACCGAGTATTATGGTCATAACTGTTCTGCAGGCTCATTTTACAGCCTGAAGAAAATGATTTTGAATATCCATTTACACATTAGCCAACACATTACTGGCAGTTAGATAGCGATGGAGGGCATGATGTCTTAACTTGGTCACACCCACAAAGATGGCTAATAACTTCTGTCAATTCCCAGACTTTTTTTGTTAATTACAAAGAGTCAAAAAGAAGCAGCAAGCGTAGAATGAGAGAGAGGTAGGAAAAGACTAGCATGAAAGTCCATACTTCCTGGTAGAAATCTATTCTCTTCTTTAGTTATCTATTTAGCATCTAAGGCCTTCTCCTTAAACTGTGCACCATGAAGAGATTCTCAGAAAATTCTAAAATGGAAAAGGACTTGTTTAAAGTTATCTTTTATTTTGCAACTAATTACCTTCTGCAATTCACTATTTCTGAAAGAGTTAGTTTTTCTGACAATTTTCTTACAATAAAGATTTCAAATCCGAAAAGGAGAAAGCCAAATGAATTTTAAAGGTTAAGTAAAATGTAGGATCCATAAAGTGAGTCAAAACATAGCCAGTAGATATTCACAGCTAAGACCGGGATATATTTATGGCTTAAAGACTAATGCCAAGGAACCGTGCCATAACTCTGAGTTTACTCCCTCCTCTTATGCATAGAATTTTAGTTTGTCCTTCTTTTAATGAAATTTGTTACTTTATCAAAATATATATATTATATAACTTGTGGGACAGGGCAGTGTTTCAGAGAGAAAACAAACCCACTGTAACTAGCACTTTCTGCAACCTTTTTTTTATGAAATCACTTTCTGCAACCTTTTTTTATGAAATCACTTTCTGCAACTTTTAAATTTAATGCGGAGAGAACATGTGTACCACCATCCATTCTTTCTTATGGCAATTAGTGATGTAAACTAGTGGTTCCATAAATCTGACTCAAACTACCTCCTCCTTTTCCTTTATATCCAATCTAACTAATGGTATAGAAGAATGTTTTAGCAGGATAAAATAAACAAAGATCGACTTTCCTGCCTGCGTTTTTAAAGAACACTTCGTCCAACTTTTACTAGAATATGGGAAGACCTGATATTATAAAATTGGCCTTCTTAAACTTTATATACACAATGAACATAACAGTAATGCCTTCAAGTTGAACAGTTTTCCTTCAATCGCATGCAACAAACACACTTTCATTTCAACCTGATATAGTTTTAAGGGAAGATATCTACCTCACTGCCGACAGCAAGTAAAGAACCTTCATTATTAAAAGTTAGCGCTAGTTGTTGTCCAACATCTTGCAATGGCTCAAGTACTCTCTCCGATGATCTTAGACCCAGTGAAAGATTATCAGCTCTCTGAATATCCCAGTCAAACCATCTACACAAGAAGCACATTGATAAGATATTTAATTAAGCTGCTAGCAAAAAGTGCCTGCAAAAGTTCCAATTTCAAATATTGCAAGTGGTACTGTGGACTATGTTTGCAAAAGCAACCAACCAGACAGTGAACTTAAAAATGCAAAAAATGAACAATTTTAAAAAGTACTACTCCTAGTAGACATGATGTCAACTGTCAAGTGATCAAAACGACGTCAAGTGATGACTTCAGACTTATCTACATAAAACACTATCTATATCTTCTAGGGGGAAGTGTATGCTTTAGTGATTATAAGAATCAGCCCAAGCCACCACTCACAAGTCACAAAGGGAGAGCTGAAAAGAAAGAAGAGAATACTCAACATGAATACCCAGCTAAGTAAGCTCAAAAGTAAATTCTGTGGCACAACCTTCCTTCAAGTAGATGCATCTTCTTACAAGTACCAAATGCTTTTAACACAATCTACAAGAAAACCTCACCTGCAGCTTTTTGGCATTGAACATATCAGACCATGTCCACCAGGATGGATGGCCATCCTATAGGGCAGATCACCACCAGTTCCTTCCTTTGCCACCTTCAACAAAAAACACATATTTTAATTCAAAGTGATCCAAACCCAGAAAGGTGAGGCTATATCTGTTTCTGTAATCTCCCAGGTTACATTTAATGTATCAAGGTTTATGCATCTGAATATAAGCAGAAGGAGGCACTGAAAATTAGCAAATCTGATTTCTATAGTCAACCTCCAAGCCCGCTCATCCTTCAGCAAGCAAGATTTAGGCTTTGCCGGCAGTTTGACTTGTCACAAAGTTTAAGATATTCAGTTTTTCTCATGTATTATACTAGTGGTAGTTGAAGAAAATAGTAAAGTAATGACTGAAGGTTAGTTTCGATAAAAAGATCATCAAATCAAAGTTTAAATTTAATAATCTAATTGATTTGAATTCTCAGAAGCTGTGATTCTTGTGAAAGTTGGATAGAAATAGATCCGTATCAAATATTTTGGAACGTCTCAATAAAAACAGTATCATATAAATTAAACAGGAGGGAATAATCCATTAAGCCAAATAATAATACATTCTTTTATAACCATGGTGTACGAATCAGCTTGAGCGCAACTCGACTAATTCCACGGGGTACCTGCTACCCACCAGCACAGGAAGCTAAATAATACATGTTCTAAGAATTCAAGAAATTTGTGTTTTTTTAATCAAGTAAAGTGATAAATTAAAATGCATCCAGAGGATTCCAATGGCTACAGTAGCTGAGCAAAAAAGGTAGCTCCTGTACAATGAACCTGTGAATACCACTAGTAAGTCAAGGAGCTAACAGAATCCATGAGTTTATCCTATTTACATTTTTCACCTCAATCCAACAAAAAATACTCATTAGACATCTAGCCTCGAGTGTCAATAAAGGAGAAATGACATCCTCAAAGCATGTCAGATCTTTCTTTCTTTCCAAATACTCCAAAAAATTGTAGGGCGGTACCATTTATCATGTCTGTTTTATAGCCATCCCGACATTACAAAGAAGTTTGTTGATTATAATACTTATTGATTCCATAAGTTCTATTGTTAAACATCAGTCCAATGGATCCAGAGAACTGAACAAAAACAAAAAGCTAGTCAGCTAAGCTAGTTTTCAATTAAAAAGAGAAAAATAAGAAGAAGCTAGTTTTCAATCAGTTTCAGGTAATTGATCTCTTGTAAATGAAGCCATCTGTAATCCACATCACCTATAATTCATATACCTTTAGTTCCTCAAAGATCATACATAACACGAATCTACTAATGCCAGCCAATATTAAAAAGAGCACAAGATTTGCATTATATAACTGAACACGTACACAAACAAATATCTACAGAGCAATTCAATTTGCATAAAAGCTCTGGACATCTAATCATAAGTAGTGAATTTTATGGCTTACGGGTTCATCAGAGAGAACATTGGAATCAAAATCGAACTGAGCTACAACGAGCGCGTTACGAATACCGCTATTTCCTTCTCCACCTCCTCCGGCAAGGACAACATAGTTTCCCGGCGCCGGAGCTGATGATTTGTCGCCATCGTCCTTTTCATCATCGGGCGGCGGTTCGACGACAGATCTGAGGGCGCTCGACGGAACCCAACCGGCACCGTAGATAGGGACGCCGTAGTTCTTGCAATTCGCAGAATTGTCCATTTTCCGTCACTTTGATCTCAGCGTATGGGGATGTGTAATAAGGGATTTGATTTTCTTACAGTCAAGTGGTGAGCGTATTCAGTAGAGCCTGTTTGGTCAGACTATAAAACCGGTTAAAAACGTAGAGCCGGATTTTTTCCTTGTAGAGCGTTCTTTCCGGTTAAGAAAATATATATTTCCGGGTAATATATTTTTTTTTTTATGCTGGATTAAATGTATTCGCTAGCTGAAAAGTATATAAAATATGTATTTTTTTATATGATACACATGTATACAAAAATATTTATTTTATTAACTATTATTTTTTAGAGCAGTTAAAAATATATATTTTTTGTTTTTATATTATACAATAAATCAAATAGTTTATATCAGGTGTAAAACTCGTGATTAAATTGTCTTATCTCCTATCCTCTTTAAGTTACATCAACCTAAAGGTTGGAATGAGAAGGCTTATGGATCACCATTGTTGTTATTATGGCCGTGCATAATTTAGTAAATAACAAATTATCATGTCAAAATCAAAAATTTTGGTATTTGGTATTCGCCATTTTGGTATTTGGTTTAAGTTTTCAAAAAATTTTGGTATTAGGTATGGTATTTGGTAAGTAAAAAAATAATACTAATACAGTACCGAAATATATAATAAGTTACACAATACACATTATTATCGATAACATAATACTTCTTTAAGGCTAGTAGTAATGCCTATGTACTTCTTTAGAAAAATTGAGTAACAATGTAGGTCGTAGATTTTGACTCTTATTCTCTAGGATACCAAACACTTTAACGTAATACTTTTACGATTCCGGGGTGTTTCTTCTCGTGTATTGAATTGCATTTGTTGAATTAGTCTTTGTTGTATTCTTTAAGTTCAGAAAATAGCTCTAAGTAATCAGACATTTTCAAAGATTAAATTTATTCCTTTATGTACTTTTTTTCTCTTGATGCGTTGATATTTGCTTGTTTTGAAGAAAAAATTTATCAATAGGGATGGCAAGCGGTGCGGGTACGATGCGGGTTTTTTAAATTCTAAAGATCTGCCTGGACGATAATTTGGCCTCATCAAAGAGCTTATTCCCGTGCTATCTGTACAAGAAAATTAAAGAAAAAAATTGAAATATGCATACACGTATCACGATAGCACTTAAGTTGTTATTGTCTTTGAATAAAGTGCTCTTACAACAAAATATAGAACAATACATGAAATTTTAGTCTATGGTTTAATAACGCCGATAAAAACAATATAATTCGTCGTGTTGATAAAGTTAGTAAGCACCTGCTCAGAAGATCTTCCAACCTCAAAGGATTCTGGCAGAAGATCTTCCAACCTCAAAGGATTCTGGCAATGTCAGTTAATGTAAAAATTAAATCTTGCACATATGCAAAAAAAAGTTAGTGTTAGTCCCACCAATATTGATGTATTTGTAAATAATAATTCTGCAAAATATAAATTAGCAAAAAGAAGTTAGTGTTAGTCCCGCCAATATTGCTGTATTTATAAATAATAATTCTGTAAAATATAAATTATCAAATGAAATAATAAATCGTATTCGAGCCCACTGAATTCAGAGTGTTTCCTTAAGGAATTTAATCTCCTCCTAATAGCCAAGGTTATAGATTATTTCCTCCCAGGATAGAACGAATCACACACTGGTGTAGCGGTACTTCAAATCCCAGTGTTTCGGCGAACACAAAGTTCGGTAGCAAATCACACTTACAGTTGCTTTGTTTGAAGTTTAAAAACAATGCAGAACAAAGGAGCAAAAACTCAGAAAATCGAATGGAAATGCTGAGAGGAGGGAATGCAATGTATAGCCAACGTTTTCAGTTTCTTTGTGTTGTGTATTATGTGTTGTGTGTTGTGCGTGTCTTTCTTCAATAACTGATGCTCATATATATAGCAACCAGTGAATGAAGAAGACCAATCGTCCACCCTCCATGGTGGAGCAAGCATTAGCTTGTTTGTGGAGCAAGCACAATCATGGTGGAAAGAGCACTTGGCCATGGTGGGAAGAGCACTTGGGGCAGCTGTTATACATGGTGGGAAGAGCACTTACGTTAATATTTACTATTAACAAATAAATTTGGTCCAAAGAATTAATCAATCAATCGATCATTTGACCAAATCCGAAGCCGAAGCCCAGCCGAGCGAGCGACGACGGCGACGGCGCGAGGCTTGCTTTCTTCTTAACTCTTTAAGAGCTACAAGAAGAGCAAATATATATATACCAACCAAAACTCTTTTCCTGTTCCAATATGGGACAATGTCTCATTGTCAAGAGGGGAAAACTTAAAATTTTATTCAAAAATTTCATTTTCCCTCCATTTCCCATTCACCCTCATTTTAAGACTATTTCATCTTAAAACCAAAAAACCTCAACAGTTAGTACTTAACAAAAATCTTTAATATCATAATACCTCTTTTTTTTTCTAATTTTTTATATTTGATAAAAGTATATATGTTAATTTACCCTATTCAAGCTTTCGTTAAAAATACAAAAAATCTTTGTCAAGGTCAATTAATAGATGTTTTCCTTTTTGTTAATCAGTAGTCACAACTCTTGTATTTGAGCAAAATAAGGGGTAACACTTTGATCAATAAAATAGATTTGTAATTGATTAATAATTGTGTGTTAGATATTACATTATCAAAAGTTATCATAAAAGAATAAGAATTTGACGTGCAAGCATTATTAGATTCAAAGTTCAAACAATATAAAACTTTATCTTGCTTCAATATACTACATGGAATCAATTTCATATTTAGAAAATTGAGTTTCCTTCTTTGATGAAATTTTTAAACCCGCACCCGCTACGTACCCGCATAAAATTTATTTTTTTTCCTTTTGACCCACCCCGCAACCGCATATGTTTAAACCCGCCCCACCCCACATGTGTCTAAACCCGCATCGTCCCACTGTCATCCCTAATCAATAGTGCTTAGAATATTTTTATTTTTATATTTGTGAGCACTTTAATTAAGAATATTACAGTTTATGGCTGTATACACTAGTTAATATTTAAGCCGAACAAACCGAAGCTACCGTAACAAATAAATCAAAACCGAAAGGAGAAAAACCGAACCATACCGAATTTAATTAGATATGGTATTGATATAACATTTTAGGAAACCGAATACTTAAAATACCGAACCGAAATATTTAAATACCGTACCGTACCGTAACGACCGACAAACACCCCTAAACGTTATCATATAAAAGATTAACATGCCTCACTCGTGGTAATTGGTATGATAAAATTATCATTATATAGATAAAAGAGAGCGAGAAAGAAGAATTAGATATTATTTGATGCTAAAATACTTTTTCATTAATTGATGAGTGACTATATAATTATGTGTTGATTAGACTTTGCGAGATTCTTAATATGTGTAATGATCTTTATATAAATGTATCTTTTTATTTAAAAATAATTTACTTAAAATTTATTATTTTACTCTTAATAGTATAATTTTAAAATCACAGAAAATATTACTACATTATATTTAAGATCATAAATTGAAAATCCACACTTAGTCAAAAATATTTGATTTTTGGCAAAATAAACTTTTAGTGGGGACAAGGAGAACGCGCTCAAAATAATTAGAGGACAAGCTGGTTATTCCCTTACCCCCCTCACAAATCTATTGCCGCCGCCATATTGTCCACTGTTATTCCCAAATCTCAATTTATCCTCACCTTTCCTCTCGTCGTAGTTTCCAGAAAAAGAAAAAAAAACTCAAAAATTCGCTCAATCTCTTCCCAAATCTCAAATTTTTCCTCCCAACCATGTTGCTATCGCCGGGCCACTCCCCCCGCCACCTTTCAACACCGTCTGTCGCCGAGCAAAACCCTAATTCAACCCTTATCACCACCACCACCACCACCAACAATTGTTCTTCAACAGTACCAACCAATAAACACCGTAACAAAGTACTAGATGAAGATACCTACGTGGCTGCAATAGAGAAAATAATCGAGCGCGATTTCTTCCCGGATATCCCAAAGCTTCGTGATCGGCTCGATTGGCTGGAAGCGGTTCGCACAGGCGACCCGGTTCAAATCCGAGATGCTCAGTTAAAAATCATCGAGCGAAGGGGAGGTAAAGCTGTTGGATCGAACACTGGAGGTAAATTTCGAACCCCCGGTTCAACTTTCTTTCGAAATTCCACTACCCCATTTGATGATCCTTACAAAACCCCTACCCCTAGTGCAGTTAAGGGTAATAATTTGTCTAGTGCTAGTGATAATGCTGAGGGTGATGGTGAGGTGGATGTGGATGTGGACGTGTCATTGACGTTAGATGAGTTTTTTAAAAGGTATACGAGTGAAGACAATGAGAGTTTTTCAAAGATCATAGAGAAAGTGAATAGGAAAAGGAAGGAGAAATATGGGTTTTTGTTGGAAGGTGAAAAAGAGGAGGATGTTATGTTGATTGAGGATTCTAAGAGGGCTCGGGTAGTTACAGATGGATATGGGACGTCGGATCAGCCAGTGGCTACATTGGAAGGGTGGAAATATTGTGCTAAGAATTTGCTGATGTATCATCCGGCTGATAATGGGGAGGTAGCCTTGACCGAAGAGGAAAGAGCTGAGAGGCTTAAGGGATTGACGAAAGAGATTAGTAAGGTGAATACGAGGTTTCATGGTAAAATGATGGAGACTCAGCCTAAAGAGGATGAGACAGTAGCTGTGCTTTATACACCCGTTCATGGGGCGACTCCGGTTTATTTCCATGATAGAGGTGAGGATAAGTTGAAGAGGTATGATTTGGAAGATCTGCGGAAGACCCCAAATCAGTTCTTTGTTGAGTCGGGAAAGAAGGCTGAGAATGGATATAGTTTTGTTAAGACTCCTTCGCCCGCGCCTGGTGCGGATGAATCTCCGTTTATAACTTGGGGAGAAATTGAAGGAACACCTCTGAGGCTGGAGCAGGAGGACACACCCATTGATATAGGTGGAAGCGGTGGAGGCCCTCAATATAAGATACCAATGCCACCCTCTAGAGATATGAAGGCTCATTCTTTATCCCGTGAGGCTGCTCGTAAGTTTAGGGAGAGGTCAAAGATGTTTCAGAAACCACCATTACCTTCACCAGTTAGAGGAGGGAGTGCTAGTCCAAGTGCACGCACTCTTTCACCTGCTGCACAGAAGTTTATGCGAAAGGCAATCGCCAAGTCTTCTCACACTTTAGATGAGTCTCTCCGAGCAAGTTACCGTGGTGCAAGTCCTGGATTGAGTACTCCTAAAACTGGTAGGAGTTTGTCAAGGTTAGGAAGAGAAGGTAGTGCAGATTCCAGGTCACCATCTGTAAGAGAGGGCTCTAATCCTCCTTGGTAATTGTACGTCAGCAATGTTTTATTGATAACTACCTTTTAACTGTACTAATTCTTGTCTTCTATACCTGAGCTTTACTTAATATTGTCTTTGCATCAGTTGATGTCTGTAAATATTGAAGTCTTGAATTTGCTAGTTTTGATTATGTGTCATCCCTTTTTCTTGTTTTGCTTATAAAAATTTACTCATCACTGTATGAACTGAGAGCTTTAGTTTTGTCAAGTAAGTTGAGCTATTCCCTTACGGGGAAGCTTCTTATCCATTTGAACTCCTTTTGAAAGCGATGGAAATTCTTGGTGGCAAACTGATGATCTTTCAATTTCAGCTATTTTGATTCTGTAGTAGCTTACCTGTTTTGTTTTGGTGTTTCTTCACACTGTTGTTATTTATAGAGGCGTAATTATAATCATGACCACGTAGCACCAAGACATGTATTTGACCTCCTTGTTTTTTTCATAAGGTAAGGTATTTATAATAATTAATAAAGAACCAGCACTAAGAATGTGCTGTGATGAAGGATTATTGTATTACGAAGAGATTTTAAGAGGTTCTCCCTCCGAAGTAGGAGAATGACTTTACCAGTTAGAAGTGAAAAGTAGGAGAATAATCAGTTGTTATATTCATGTTATTTTCGCATGTGAAGTTATACTGTTGAAAAAAGAACAAGCGAGTATTATATTTCAAATCTTTCTCTGCTCATACTGTTGATTTTTCTTACTGTATTCTGATAGCGGCAAGTATGATATATCCTCTCGGTCATTTGCTCATCATAATCAAATTCTACCTATGTAATATTATGAAAGATTCATGATCATTGCACCTTGTAGTGCTTGTGAATATTGTTGAATTTGTTCGGGTGATGAAGATAAAGGGATATCAAACGAACAGTGAACTCAGTCCCCTTTATTTGTATTGGCAGAGCAATTGTGCTCACTTTCCTTCTTGCCTCTTGTGAATTTTTTTGGAGAATTGTTCTCTTCTTGCTTTAATGCAGAAGGGTTGGACAAAATCTTTCGTTGTTTTATGTTGTAATGTGTCATATAAGAGAGATACAATAACAACATATCCAGTATTATCCCACATCATGCGGTCTGGGGAGGTTAGTGTGTACGCAGACCTTACCCCTACCTTTGTGAAGGTAGAAAGGTTGTTTCCAATAGACTCTCGGCTTAGGAATCATATAAGAGAGATACAATGGTTTAAATGGCTGATAAAGGTGACAATTCCACAAGGGATTTTTACATTATTTGAAACCTTCTTACCCTCCATGCTCAAGTTTTAATTTAATTATATGGTCATATACAATTTATCAATTATATACAAATAAGTTTTAAATGAGTATCCCTTTATATAAGGAATTGAACAAGGAATATCAGTTATTTCCTTATTCCTTTATACTTGTCCACTCTCTCTCTTCGTGTCTCTCTCTGCTTTTTCCAGTGTACCTATCGTCTAGCTTTCTTTCCAGTAGTGCGATCTTAATAAAAGAATATGATATTTGGCAGTGGAACTTTCACACTTAATTGGTTATTATAAAATTTAGAGTTCACAGACTGCTAACTCAAAAGTGCGGAATACAAACATTGAAAAGAATTACTCCTTCCGTTTCAATTTATGTGAACCCATTTGACTGGGCACAAAGTTTAAACAAAGAGTGAAGACTTTTGAACTTGTGGTGTAAAATGAGGCACATATATATTGTGTGGCTATAAATCATTATATAAAAGTAAATTGTTTCCAAATAAGGAAATGGGTCATTCTTTTTGGCATGGACTAAAAAGGAAATAGGTTCACATAAATTGAAACGGAGGAAGTACTAAATTCAAGACGAAGATATTGTAGTAATTCATCAATGGATTTCTTGCTGTATAGAGTTTCCACCATTGGCAGCCATTACAAAGCTTTGAAGCTTTGAAATTGAATTTGGGTTTTCAAAAATCATTATTTGTTTGGATTGGGTGTTGTTGCAAACAATTGAAAATATTGTTTGGAGTTTATATCTCAATTTTGAGGGTTTTTGGTGAAGATTAGACTTGATTTTGGCTTAATTTCAGATTGAAACTCGAAAAAGAAGAAGAAGAAGATATGACATACAATATACTTACGAAATTGTAGTAAAAATGTAGTAAAATTGTAGGTAAATTGTATTCTGTTGTAGTTATAGTATATTTTTTTATTTGAATATTGTATGAAAGTTAAAAAATAGTTGTATTATGTATGAATCGTTGTATAAAATTTGTATCTAAGTTATCAATACAATCTTTTTACATAAAGTTGTTGATATGTATCAAAATTGTATTAAGAGAGTAAGTTTTGATTGGAATTTTAGAGAGGAAGAAGCACACCCCACACACAAAATATATACAAATCAGATACAAAATATACAAAAGACATATTGTATAAAATGTGTATAATAATTGTATTTAAGTTGTATGATATTGTAGTTGTATTTAACTAGGTAGAAATAATGTACGCAAGTTGTAGATAAATTGTAGATTAGTTGTAAATAAGTGTATACTTTATAGTTAGTTGTAATTCAATATTACAAAATCAAATGCAATGTGACTAATTCAATATTACATTCCAAGTCGCAATTGACTATAATTTCATTGAGGGTAAAATTTGATATTGTAATTTGACCAAATAACTTGTGACTATAATTGTCAAAAATGTCGATAAGTTCAAAATGTCTCTGTGCCAATTCTCAGTACTTGTACTGAGTATTGCCGTTTGTCTAAGTAATAAGGAGCCCTATTTTCAAGTTGGTTACGTGATAGACCTGCAGGCTTTCAGTGCTTATGATGTAGTTTTGATTTCCTTCGCGTTACGAAAAGTAATGCATGTTTAAGGAAATCAATTGTATTAAGCTGATAGCATAATCAGATAAATATTATTCGTCGAAAGACATTTACTGAAGAAGAATTTCGTGATGCTTAATTGTGTGAATATTAGAGTTAAATGCCAAGAGGTGTTGTTATGTCAAATATCACCAGTTTCTCAAATTATACACGGGGAGGCAACTAGATTTTATCATCATACAATTATTTTTTAACTTTCATACAACATTCAAATAAAAAAATATATATAACTACAACACAATATAATTTACTTATAATTTTACTACAACTTTACTACAATTTCGTAAGTATATTGTATGTCAAGTCTTCTTCTAGTTTCGATATGAAATTTAGCCAGAACCAAGTCTAATTTTCACCAATCGCCCTCAAAATTAAGATATAAACTCCAAACAATATTCCCAATTGTTTGCAACACCACCAAATTCAAACAAACAATGATTAAAACTCAAATTCGAATTCAAAGCTTTATGATAGATTAGTGTTCGAATCTTCAATTCCTACGACCTGGAGGTTACTTCAATAGGTTGATTGGCAGAAGACAATTTTTAGGCTTACCTTATTGAGAGAGAGAAACGGTGAGAGAGAAAGATGAAGAAAGAAAGAAAAATTGATGAGAGATGCGGCAGTGAAGAAAGAGGAGAGAAGAGAAAAAAGGAAAATGATGTAATTAAATTTTCTAATTCAAGACACTAATGATGGATTGTATATAATTTATAAGTAATCTTTGTTTAAGGTGAATAATATACAAAACTAGGATAATTTTGATAAATAAGTTTCAAATATTGTATAGAAATGAAAAAATCTCATTCCACAACTGCAATCTAGATAATCTTATTTCCTCTTTCGAATTTGATGGAAGTGAAAAATACGTTTGTAGATTATTCATATTAAGGTAGTTAATTGAAATTGGAACTTAAAATTTGCGTAATTAACATTAAGGCATGATCTGAACTGTATTCTCAAAAAGTGAAGGCAGACCAGAGTAACATCATTGTGGTTTGTCGTATGGCAGTACACTGCTATTTCAAGTTTGATTACAACACAGATGAATGGTGAACAACTATCACTACAGTGATTAGGATAATCATGGTAAATTATGTTGCTAAAATAACAACAAATTCAGTGTAATTCCACGAGTGAGGTCTAGGGAGGGTAGTGTGTACGCAGATCTTACTACTACCTCAAGAAAGTAGAGAGTCTATTTTTGATAGACCCTCGGTTTAAGAAAAGATGAAAAAAAAGCTAGTAGTGGCAACAACCATTAATACCAGCAAGATAATAAGAAAACTGAAGCGACAAAAATAACATGATATAAATCTGAAACAAAGAAAATACAAGACTAACAATGATACTGGTGAGGACAAGGGAGACTCACGACTACCTGCTAATCTTCTACTTTAATTTTCGATCTGCGTACCCTCATATCAAAAATTATATCCTCTGTAAGCTGAAGTAGCGTCATGTCATGTATAATGACCTCTCCTCAATACTTTTTTCGCAACCCTTTACCTCTGCCCAGACCCACCAGAGCAAATCTCTCACCTCTCCCTACCGGTCATTTGTGCCTCTAAGTTATGTTGCGAAAACATGATCCATAATTAGAAATGTGTTTTCCTTCTGCCTAAATTTTGATAGATAGAGAGTTATTCGATACTTAACATGACATTCATACTAAATGAGCTGTCTAGTTGACTAAGGGATGTTAGGTAATTACCCTTGCACGTCACTGAGCTTGAAAATAAGTTCATATATTTTCATGTGATTTGCTTTGAAGTCTGCTGAAAGCCATTATTAACGTTATCATTGCACATCATGTGCCTGAATTAATTTTGATTGTGAATGTGTTCATCAGATGCTTTATTTACTTGTTACGCTAGAAAATATCTTCATTTGAACCGATACTTTCGCGAGTCCGGAAATAAAGTATTATTGTTTTGACTCAAAGCACAAAAATAGATCAAAAAAATGAATGGTGACCATTTTATGTATAGTGCATGAATTACATGCGTTATACCTTAACGACACTTTTGTCCGTTAAGATATAGCGCATGTAATACATGCGCCATACCTGATTTTCAAAAGACGGACAAAGTACAACTATAATGCATATATTAGATGCGCTATATCTTAAGTTGAAAATACAGATAGATATAACGCATCAAATATATGCGTTATGCCAATATTAAAAAACGGCTAGTCTTCTTCTTCGGGACAGAAGCCCAAAAACGGTCCCCCCCCCTCCCCCCAACATTTTTAAAGCTTAAAGCTCTATTGGAGCTCACTCGTCCCCCAAAATTCGTGTCCCGTCATTATTTTAGTGAGCTAACACCCGATCCAAGGTGTTGTCGTATAGTGGAGCTCTTTTATTGCCCGTTTTGGTGGTCAAATCTTCATACTTTCTCAATTCAAAAAATGCCCCCCCTCCCTCCC